>JABCKK010000035.1:0-29605 GCA_018221785.1 Calocybe gangraenosa
CAGTAACGTCCCCTGGCTACAGTGATTATACTTTCTTTCAACATCGACTTTGACGTAACATCTAGATGCATAGTTCCAATGGCGGCGACTAACACGTTTTGATAAAAAAGGGGCTAGTACCATCCGACTTTTGCTTGAGTTTAAAATGCGTCCCTCACAGGCATGGTTACGAGCTCGCTGGATGATGACTGATATTTGATTGCAGATACCGTCAACCGGATTGGTTGGTGGTTGGGTTATATGACCTGACTGTCATCAGACCCATGTCATTAGTTGACGTGTCAAGAGCTGAAACTTGAGCGTAATGCGTCGATAATGAGGTTGAGACTAGGGCTACAGACTAGTCTGTGTACCGTATGGTTGGCATGTCGCTCTGGGATTGACAGGAAGAATATCATGTGCACTGCCACTAGTGCTTCTCCTGAATTCACGTTAACCCCGTAGCTCCCTCGACGCCCTCCTTTTTTTTCTTCTTTTCTTTCTTTTTCCTTTCTTTTGCTGCAATAAACGCGAGAATATTCATGGACAATGCCCCAGCGCTAGTCCTGGTCCCTTCAACGCCCCTTAAATTTGACACTCCAGCTATTTTACCCACCGTGCGATCATTCGCTTCTTCATATTCCACTCAGCCAAAGCACGCTTCCCTTCCACAACGCCCATCTACGTCCTCAGAAGCAACAATCGTCTCTATCTACTCAATGTACGGAGATGATTCATCCAGAACCAGCTGGTCGTCATCTGTGAAACCCAATGGCAGTCGCATATTAAACGATGCCAGCATCATGCCAGCAGTTAAAATGAAACCTCCTGATAATCAGCTCCGTCATTCAATACACAAAACGAATGGCAACCACATAGAAGAGAGCGAGCTGGCTTATTATGATGATGATCGGGATGATTGTTCAACAGTGTCACCCGAAATCGCAAGGACGAGTTCGGCACCACGCACATCGTCAACTTATGCACCTACCTCCCTACGCGCTTCGCTAGTTATCTCTGAGGGGCAGAGAGATAGCCAAAGCTTTCAGAGCAATCACACGTTGTCATACGCCTCGCAGTCAAAAGAATCGACACACAATCCCATGAACCACTCGCGACATTCCTCGGGAAGCCGCCGAAGTTCGCCAATTCCTCATACAAAACATGACTCTTCAGACCGTGAGCTCTTGAACCTCCCGCCTCTTCCTCCTTCTCGCCCGCCTTCCCGTCATGCTACCCCCGCCGCGACACCCCCTCGACAACCATCGCCCACACCGCAGTCTCTAACACCAAAGGCGTTACCTCTGAAACACCCAGTCTTTACAGGTTCTCCATCAAGTAATATATCACTAGTACCTTCAGAAGGGGAAGATATGGATGCTTTCCACGTACGGAATACATACGCTCAACTGGAAGTCTCAGGGGTCAAGGGTGATGGATACGAGGAAGGTGTAGAAAGGACTCGTGCACGTATCGGTACTAGTCGAGCTAGCCAGCTCAATGCTGAAGCAGCTCTCGGCGATGGTACAGAAAAGTTACGAGAGCTCGATCCAAAGGAGATTCAGACACTGGCCAGTTTAGACCGGTGAGTCCATTCCCCTTCCCCCATTTACTACAGCGTAGCTCCTCGAATACTGATGCTTATCATCCCCGTCAAGTTATGGGTTTTTTGCCACGCCATCGCACGATCGCCTTGTCCTCGTCACCTCTGCACCCCTCGCCAAACGCCTCGCAACCGTTTCTGCTGGGCAACCTTCCGCGCCTGCCTCTGCGCCCGTTCTCCGTGGTTTGCCCCCTGTTACGACGCCCCCAAAGGAGATGTCACGTATGTCGAAGTGGACACGGATGCTCAAACCGTTAACACGTGATAATGGCGCCAACATCGCGACGTGGGGTATCAAGTCGTCGAAAGAAAAGAAATTGCGTCGGCGGGTGTATAAGGGTATTCCGGACCCTTGGCGTGGTGCTGCGTGGGATTTTTTGATGACTAGGTACTCGACGCTGAAGGCAAGGGAGCTAAGTATGCTCAGTACGGAGTATAGAGACGCACTGGAGAAACCATCTACGTATGACATTCAGATTGATCTGGATGTCCCGCGAACGATCAGTGGGCATATCATGTTTAGAACGCGTTATGGTGCCGGGTAAGTTACCTTGTCGACGTCTACAACGTCAACTGAACTATTCGAAACAATCAGGCAAAGATCTTTGTTCCACGTTCTTCACTGTTTCTCTCTTCGCTGTAGTAAATGTGGTTACGTCCAAGGGATGGGGCCTATCGCCGCGACTCTCCTTTGCTACTTTGATCCAGAGCGTGTATATGCATCTCTCGTACGGCTGCACGACGCATACGCGATGCACACTATCTTTAGCCCAGGTTTCCCGGGGCTTCTCGAGGCGATCTACGTCCAGGAGCGTATTACGGAACAGATGATGCCACAAGTGTTTGCAGCATTCAAGAAGCACATGAT
The DNA here is from genome assembly GCA_018221785.1 of Calocybe gangraenosa. Lineage (NCBI taxonomy): Eukaryota > Fungi > Basidiomycota > Agaricomycetes > Agaricales > Lyophyllaceae > Calocybe > Calocybe gangraenosa. The sequence goes on from JABCKK010000035.1 coordinate 2,451, forward strand.
TTCAACGACGTCGTATGCTACCAAGTGGTATATTACGTTGTTCAGCAACTCTGTGCCGTTTCAAACGCAACTGAGACTATGGGATGTATTTCTTATAGAAGGATACGATCTTTTCATTGCGGTCGCGGTTGCTATTGTTTGGGTCTATCGCGGTAAGTTGTTTGATATATTTATCTATCTCTCCATCTAATGCTAGTAATGTTCCCAACGATATTTCTATAGATCAAATCACGTCATCTTCTGCTAATTTTGAGACAGTTCTCTCGCTACTGTCATCATTTTTTGTCCTTGAGGATGAGGACACCTTCCTTTCTTGGATTGGACGAATGCTTGGAGACAAGAAGCTGAGGATAAACATGCAGAGATGGAAAGAGGATTGGCGGGAGCTTGTCGCATCAGGGAAGGACAATGTTGCGCTACTGTGATCAGAGGCTCGTTTTCTCAGGCCCCACAGCATGTATTACTGATCTCAAAATGATAATTTTTTCTACTCGCAGGTACTGAATGTACTTTTCGGGTACTCTAAGGCGACCACAGACTATATTCGAAATTACTTTTCACTCATCTCCACACACGACTACGACGTCTCGAATAAATTGGGGGTCAAGATGCAAGATCTTATCATATGGCGTGGGAAAGATATAGATCACCCTAAAAGTCAAAGTCGATCGATTATCATCAGCCCCTCGCATTTCTTCCACTTATAAGACCATGTCTGTTACAAAAGTACAAGCCCGTCAAGTATGTACCTTGATTCTGTTGCCAATTAAGCCTATTGATCAGTATCTAGATTTTTGACTCTCGCGGTAACCCCACCGTTGAGGTCGATGTTCGCACTGCCAAAGGTAAAAGACGTGTTGTTATGCGGTAAAGTGGTGCATCAGAAATCTGATATTTTCGACGCGTTTTTAGGTCGCTTCCGTGCTGCTGTTCCCTCTGGGGCATCTACCGGTATTCATGAGGCTGTTGAGCTTCGAGATGGCGACAAAAATGCCTACGTTGGTAAAGGTCAGCTTGGATTTTCGCCCGCTTAATCCCCTACAGCCTCATAGGGATCGCGTCAATCAGGTGTCAGCAAGGCTGTTTCCAATGTCAATGACATTATCGGCCCTCAGCTGATCAAGGCCGGTCTCAAGGTCACTTCGCAGACCGAAGTCGATGATTTCCTCATCAAACTTGATGGTACTGCTAACAAAGGGAAACTCGGTGCCAACGCAATACTCGGCGTTTCTATCGCGGTCGCTGAAGCTGGCGCTGCTGAGAAGGGCGTTCCTTTGTACCAACACTTCGCCGAGCTTGCTGGTGTTAAGGCCCCCTTTATTCTTCCCACTCCTGCTTTCAACGTCATCAATGGTGGATCTCATGCAGGAAATAAGCTCGCTTTCCAGGAGTTTATGCTTCTTCCTACTGGCGCAACGTCATTCACGGAGGCAATGAAGATTGGTACTGAGACGTACCACACTCTCAAGAAGGTCATTACGGCCAAATATGGCATTGATGGTAAGCGTAAATATGAACTAGTCCACCATCTTTTACCAAGTACGTATCCTTCAGCCGTTAATGTTGGTGATGAGGGTGGCTTTGCTCCCAACGTCTCTGGTGCCGAAGAGTCGCTTGAGCTTCTGTCTGAAGCTATCAAAAAGGCTGGCTACGAAGGCAAGATCAAGATCGCCCTCGACGTCGCCTCATCTGAGTTCTACAAGGAGGGAAAATACGATCTGGACTTCAAGAACCCCAACTCTGATCCCACCAAGTGGATTTCAGGTGTTGAACTTGCTGATCTCTACCTCAGCTACGTCAAAAAATACCCAATTGTTTCGATCGAGGATCCCTTTGATCAGGACGATTGGGAGGCTTGGACCCATTTCACAAAACAAAGTGGCATTCAGATCGTCGGTGATGACTTGACTGTAACAAACCCTTTGCGCATCAAGACTGCCATCGAGAAGAAAGCTTGTAACGGCCTCCTCCTCAAGGCCAGTTAATACATGTTGCAGCGTTGTTGGTCTTTTTTTGATTCGGATAAATATAGGTCAACCAAATTGGCACCATCTCCGAGTCTATTCAGGCGTCAGTCTTGTTATCCAGCAACCATGCTCATCAGTAAACCTGATTGTTAACTCGTTTCTATAGTGCGCAGCTCGCCCAATCTGACGGATGGGGAGTTATGATCTCCCATCGCAGCGGTGAGACCGAAAACACGATAATCGCGGATCTAGCTGTTGCCCTTGGTGTTGGCCAAATCAAGACGGGTGCACCCGCAAGGAGTGAACGTGTGGCGAAATACAACACCCTGTTACGCATTGAGTATGTTCAGTGTTCTCTGTACCTTAGCTGCCCTTACATGTTCTTTAGGGAGGAGCTTGCTGGGACCAATGCTTCCTTTGCAGGCGAGAGGGGACTCTCCGCAGGGCTCACTCCCCCCGCTCTGCTCAAGAAATAGACATGTAGACGTTATAAATAATCATGGACAGTCAGATGCAGTCAGAAGTAAACAAAATGTTCCATTAGCCGATCCCTTTTTTTCTATGCGTTAAAACAAAAGATGTATTAGATACGTACCCGAGATACATACATCTCAATACTGACAAGCTTTCCTCACAAATCGACATCTCAACCAGACATGTGTCGTAAAAATACATACTTGTGACTGTATGATACTTTTATGCGGACTTGACTTATCTATTGGTCTCCGTGGAATACTCTAGACTTGTTGATAGGATCGACGTGAGCGCCTTGAACAGTCACAGGTCCAATGAGGAAGTACAACGACCAGTACCCGAAGTCAGGCGCTCAGCCACGTCGCTTCGGTGGTGCTATCTTGTGACACGAAAAAAGGTATCCTCCCGCGCACCCAGTCGCTCAGCACAATTTTGGCTACGGATTCTATGTCTGGTTCGCCGCCTTTCAACAGCCGCCCTTTCATTCGTGCAAGCTTGTCGAGAAAGACTTCCGATTCCCAGTTTTGTGTGGTGTCATCCGGGTTCGGTAGGGTGACACCATAGGTACGAGAAAGGTATATTGGTTTGACCCGTTCCATGAGAGCTGGGATGTGCTCAGAGGGGGTTGGGAGGGCCTCGACACGTACGACGCCCTTTAGAACGGTGGAGGTATGGGAATCATGCGCAGATGTGGGCACAATTCCGGGGCAGTCGATGAGGTAAATCCTCCGGGTAAGTGTGATGTACTGCCAGACCTGAGAATTGCGGGCGGTCAAAAGAAATTTTTGATATATCGTGGGAGAGACGAACCTTTGTTTCCCCAGGAACAGGCGCTACGGTACAAACCTTATTGCTTTTCAGGGTATTGATGACGCTGCTTTTTCCAACGTTGGGGTATCCTATGAAACCGACAGAGATCTGCTTTTTGTCAGAGTGCAGTTGAGCAAACTGCCGGAGCAGCTGTATAAGCGAGCCTTTGCCAAACGAATGATTCGGCGACGCGTGGAAAGCGATGGTAGGAAATTGGGGGGTCAAGTGTTGGATATAACGAGCCTTCAGGATGTTAGTTACTTCTTTGGGGGGCGCGTTAGGTATCGAACTACATACCGTAACCCAGTTTGGCACGAGGTCGCATTTGTTAATCACGAGAACGACCTGTTTGTGTGATTTTTCTTTTTTGATGTATTCGAGGACGGAATTGCACATTGTCCCTAGTGGATCTCGTGCGTCCAAGATGTGAAGGATAACGTCAGAGGAATCGATGACCTTGTATAGTTCGCCATATATGCGTCGAGATGTGCCTTTCGCGTAGATGGGCTCGTTATAATCGGCGTGTGTTTGAGGTTCAACGATAGATGAGGCCAACGGTTCTATGATAGACGTTACTACAGAGATAGATGAGAATATGAAATACCAACCTATCGCTGTGGAGACGATATCGGCCTGGTCCGCACCAGCGGCACCGATTTTACTCAGCTCCTCAAACGAATTAGCATCGATTCTAGGCCGTTTCCGTTGGGCCTTTGGACCAAACGTTTCTAGAAATGGCTCAGTTTCAACAATGTGCGGTCGCTAGCATGTAGTTGAGATTAAAAGCCATGCTCCTTGAATTGATAACATACTTTCAGAGTGTGAGGGTTTTGTGCATCGTCAAGGAGTGCCATTGGTAATTTATTGCGGCGAAGGAGGACAGAATAAGGATCATTTTTCCTTTCTGAAAGGCTCGTACGAAAATGATCTAGCGCAGTTTGCGAGATAACTCTTGTGTTCCCTTTACATGAGAGGTGATGTGAACAAGGGTAGAATTCTCCAGTATATATGCACAACTTACCAAACCACCTCCGATCAGGCTGCACACGCCCTGGTTTCGTTTCTGACTCGCCTTTCTGAAATGCAGCCGCTTGGATGATCTTCCCGTCCTTATCTCGAATAGCCTTGCCCGAGTTTAGCATTTTTAGACGGGCGACCTGCTTCCCAGTGCGATAAAAATTCTCCCCCTTCACTCGGGCCAGGGAGACATTAGGCCCAGACCCAGAAGACTTGGTTTTCCCGGGTGACATGGTCTTCTTAGCTGGCGCCATCGTACAAGGAGATGAGGGGCTGGGTTACTGTACACTAAAAATATAAAGTCCAAAAAATATCGATTCCCACGGCCAGTGTCCACCAAGAAGCTAGTGCATACAGACTATGACAGTTTTTGCTGTGATAAGGGTGAACTGGAGATTCTTGCGATTGGTATAGGCAGACGGAACATATTCTTAGGTTGGATGGGAAAGAGCAAAAGATCATCGATTATCATAACGTCCATTTATGTACCAGTAAAAAATCGACATGCCACGTCCTTGAAAGTAGACGACGACACTTCCTAGACTGGAGCCTTCCTCTTGGAGGAACAGGACTTGTAAAAACAAGTCACTGGCACTGACTTGATGGTCAAGTACTAACACCAGTCAGCGTGGCATTTCCCCCGTGAAGGATCGTAAGAAGGAGCAATGCAGGTTTATATACCCCTTGGTGCAAATTTACTTCCCACGGTCAGGTGGTTTACAAATAATTTATTCCTTGAACAAAGTTGGTCGAATTTAGACGAGGCATGTTCAGAAAGTCTTTAACACAATGTACGTCTCACAGCAAAATGCCTTGAACACGTAGCTTTGTAACTTAACAAATTTGAAGCTTTAAGCCTATTCACATCATCACGCTCACGGCACTTGGCTCTTCACACGTCCGCTCTCCTCAATGCGCAAGTGTCTCGTCAGAGTATCGCACGAAGCGTCAAGAAGGTCAACAACATAAATAAGGCGGATCGTCGGAACACGGCTGAAAAAAATCGCCCCAGTGTTGTTCTCGGCACTCGCCCCGGTGACGAAGCCAAATGGGAAAGCTGCCATCTCGCAAAGGTCCTAGTTGACATGGAGGAGCTGGTGTCGAGCACAGAACTCGTGGCTACAAAACAAGCAGTGGGTACTGTGCACCTCCCGAGGCAGGCAAACTTTGGCATACAGGAGGGGGATAAGGAGCTCTTGTTCAACGACTTGCCTTTGTTGTCCTCCGACATACCCGCCAAGACACATGTGGTACAGATACAACCCGAAAAGGAAGCCTATCGCATGCGACCTACCATGGAGGTACTTCGAGAGGGCGCCACGAGTAGGGTAGAGAACACTGTTAAGGAGCTCACAAAGGCAAACGCATTTGCCAAAGTTATCGACCTCAGAAATGCGAACGCGGGTGGCATTGCATACGAGAATCGCAGGCGAATAGTTGAAGCTTTCTCAACGCCTGGAAATCCTTTTGATACAGGACGTCCTGAGGTGCAAGGTTTGTACGATTCCCCTCTTATGCAGCTCAATGATTTCTGATTCGCATTGGGGAATTATAGCTGCACTTTTAACCTACAAAATTCGGAATTTATGGAACCATCTGACAACGTACAAGAAGGATCTCGGAAACCGTCGGAGCCTACGGAAACTCGTACATCAACGGGCGAAAATTTTAAAGTATTTGAAAGGAGTAGACCAAAACAGATACGAAAACGTCCTGCATCAGCTTGCATTAGAGCCGGAGAGTGTTGAGGGGGAGTTGGTAGTGTAAGTATAGTAACTGTGTACACCCAGCATAATTATAGGATGATCACTATTATAACACATTGAAGGCGGTGGAATATAGTAGCCACATCTTACTTCTGGCGTCAATACGTGAGAGCAATTATATGTTGGGTTGAGGGAGGGCCAGCAGCATAGTCTTCATAATAATCTTGGTTGAGTTCTGGGTTCTTAATGTCGTGCCTGGCGTGGTTGTTCGTATGTCAACAGATTAAACAAAAAGAAAGGAGCGCACATTGCCTCCAGGTGGAGTTGAATCATGTGTAGAGCAGTAGGTTCCCTTTCTTCTGGCGTGTCTCTGCAATGAACACATAACCATATCAAGCGGTCAATCGCCTTCTCTACAGGCGGATCGTGGTCCTCAATAGCGTCGGGCTTGTGTGGCGCCACATGAGTTTCGTATATTCGTCGCGCATCCTTAACTTCATCAGCATTCATCTTTCTCCAACGTGCTGGGTAAGGAGATGCCGGTACGCAGTCATGAAGCACCTATGACTCGACATTAGTACAGTGAGGGGAGGAGGTATGTAATATATTGAATTACAGCATCACGCCACATGAATGCATGAGTTTTCTTGTATTTGTTGCCACACATAAAGGTCGAGCAGTGCGTGCAGGCAAACCAGACACCTAGTTTATCCATGTCATCTGCTGTAGCCGTCTCTGAATCCAAGCCAGCTCGGAGAACGAGGTCCTTGACGTTTTGCCCCAGATGTCTGTTTATGCGAAGAGGATCTGTCGTCCATTTCCTACGTGCCTTTTCATCCTCGACATCGAGCTTCTTGACAGGATCGATATTTGTATTGCAAGCCCATGGCGAGAACTGCTTACGAGTCAAGCAGAGGTGACCTAGCACATTAGGATAGAACATAGGGCGAATGGGACTACGACCGTAAAATGGGTCGTCCGACATGTATGAATTGAGTGAATCAAAAGAACAGTTGGAGAATGAACTGCTACATCTGGTACATTGGTAGACTGTCGTAGCCAATTTCATCCTGTTGCGAAGCGTATTATCATCCGTTACTTCGGAAAGTCTAGAAGAATCGCAGCCCAGAATTCCCTGCAAGTCCTCGAGTGCATCAAATGCGTCATCATAGCTAAATCCTTGTTCCAAGTAGTCCCCAAAGACGGCTGCGCCGGTGTTTTCACGTCCAAGAAGCCGTATTATCTGATCATCCAAATCATTGCGCCATTGTACGAGTAGGCCTGGGATCAGGGGTAGAATTTCAGAGAAACTGGACATGTCAACGGTAGTCTCTGTAGGTTGCTGTAGAATGGTTTTGATGGGGGGGAAATCACAGAAATCAGGACCTTCTGGCATCACTTCGGTGAGCGGAAGATGCTCGTTCTTATAGGCGCGGAGCACCGCGACAGCACTGAGTTGACGTAGCAGCACAAGAGAAGCATGTTCACGGGCTAAGCGCTTGTTCCGCATGCGTTCCATAAATGCAATTAATGGTTGTTTGATATTCGCCCAGACTATATCATGCGCATCAAATGGATAGGTAGCTTGTTGACATGGCAGATATATATGCTTACCACGTTTCGTCAATTTTTGTGGCTTCTTGACTAGCTCATGATCATCCAGAGCATCTGGATACCGAATTGATTCAATGTCTTCCGCATAACCGAGAGCTTTCAGGTTTTTTACGATTCTAGGTGAAAGTGAACAAGCGTCTGATGAAAGGATGGGTCTATGTACCCAGCGTATCTCTCATTCCTGATTCGCTGTAGCTCGCTTTGCCTGTCGTCTAATCGATTGAGCGCCCATGCGTTACATAGGATGGAATGCTAAGCATGCCAAATCCACGACAATGAGTATCGTGACTGTCATTGATTATATTGTGAATACCTTCTGAACGGCTGAGATGTATGCGCGCTTCTCTTGGACAAATGTTAGGCGATCCTGATTGGTTTCGAGAGCATTGTACTGTTCAACAAGTCGAAGATGTTCTGATCTTAGAACTCCGCGGAGTCCTCGTTCTAGTCGTCAAAGAGTTTAGCCAGCACCGAAAATTTCATTGGTTTTACACACTTCCTGGGCGAGACGGCAACACAGTCTTAACTGGAAAGTCCAGTAGGTCGTCACAAGAAGGGGGGCCGGGAATTCGCAGCTCTTCAATTCTAAAATAGAAAGATTGAAAGGTGATCACAAACTGAGATATATGGTAAAATCACTTTTCCTTGGCGCATTTGGCGCATATACGAATGCGCAAAGACCACTCGACCGAACGTACACCAGTAGTGAAGCAAAACTACATACGAGTTAAGAGCAGATGTGACTATTTCGGGATTATTGGCTTACGTGACAGTGGGGATCAAAGGCAAGATTCACCCAGGCGGGCTCACACATTTCAGGGGGACACGGTGGCAAATCTGGGATTTGCTTGAGAGCCATCTTCCAAACTGACTTCGATGACCTATCCATTAAAAGATGTCGAAATTGCTTGGTCATACGTGCCATTTTAAGCAGGTCGTAAGGCCTCAAGTGACCAAATATCTGTAGGGAAATATTATCAAAGGGAACTTGGAAGATAACAAGGATAATGAGAACCTCAAATAATACATCGATAGGCATATCAATAAGAGCTGCCAATTTCCCAGCTTTAAAGCGCCTCGTGGGGCGTTTCGTGGGGGGAGGGGCAGAGCTGTGGTCTTCGTCGTTAAAGACTATCCCCTCATCAGATTTACGCTTCTTTCGAACTCGGGGCGTCTTCATTTCACTGTTGTTGACGCATTGAATAGACGCTACGACCTCCATGATACAAGATTTTGTGCTGGAAGGATAGAGACACAAAAGGAACAAAACAATCGCTCATTAAATACGTGATTAAGTACGTGATCAATTTAGCGTATTACGTAATCAGACTATCAGCGCGTGTTAGCACGTGGTAGTCATCCGCGTTTATTTCTTTTGGACTTCTGCAGTACTTTTCCTGTTTCCTCCTCTAACATGACCTCGCTAATCGCAGAATGCCTGGCTGCAACCCTTAGCTCTGATCAAAATACGCGCGTTGCTGCAGAACTCAAGTTGTCCGAGTACTTGGCGTCTCCAGGCTGGTTCTCACCCTCAGAAATACCATACTCAATAATCTCATACATTACTCGCCGCGCTCACAGAAACCGGCTTGGCGCTTTCACAGCTAATCATTCAGCAGGGAGCTGACATATCGCTACGACAGATGAGTTCTACATCTTCATCTGGCTGCCGGCGCGTCTTGATCTGCGTCAATGTTTTTGGACTATCACTCTGCAAGCATTGCCCTACGAAAATATGTCAAGGAAAGATGGTCACCTTACTTCCCCACATTCAAAGGAGCTGCTCCTAACATTGAAGTCTGTAAATGTATCCATGACATATATCTTGAAACTCATGACATACCGTAGATCAAAACGCAAATACGACAGACGGTGTTCCAGGGCCTCTCAGACGGGAATCGTAAAATACGCTCACTCTGTGTAACGCACTCTCCAATCCCGCTTTTTTATTTCTACTGATGCACCTTATCTCAGGCACATGTTCTGTCCTCTATCGCTCACTGTGATTGGCCCGACGAATATCCTGAACTGCTGACATCTCTTATAACCCTCCTTTCTTCCAACTCACCCGAACCTGTACACGGAGCAATGCAAGTCTTTACCGAATTCATCAAGTCAGATTTGACAGAGGACCAAATTCTTCCCGTGCTCCGTCAACTGCTTCCAGCCCTTTTGACTATTCTAGGTTCAGCCGAAGTGAGGCATGCTTACATCTTTCATGAGCTGAGCTGATACTCTATCAATGACTAGTCTCACTCTGCGCCAACACGGGCACGCACCGTATCAGTTTTCCGTCAATGTGTCACCGCTTTATTCATGGTTAAGGACCAGCATCCACAAGCGACGAAAGAAGCTGTTGCATCCGTTCTGCCCGTCTGGTTAGAGGGATTCAAAGTACTTTTGAAGATTAACCCCAAGCAAGATGTGACTAATACCGACAATTGGGATGGTTTGGCTGTTCGTATTCAGATTTTCAAAGTAAGCATCCCAAGTCAGAAATTTGTGACGGGCACATTCAAATATTTGCAGACTCTCGACACGATCCATACTTCGTTCCCTCGCGCTTTAACGCCATATCTTCAAGATTTCCTTGATGCTTCCCTAGTTCACTTGCAAGCCTTGCATCCTACGTTCTCCCATTATTACTTATCGTCATCCGATTCCACACCCCGCTCCTCTGAAGACGAGGTCATCGACCTGTCACAACTAATCTGTCCCATCCTAGACTTTGCTGCTGCAGTGACTAGAGGAGGAAAAGCAAAAGAATGGTTTAGCACGGAGAATCTTAACGCTCTCATTGCTGCGATTTTTGCCTTTGTGCAAATGACTGATGAAGATGTGATCATCCACTTTTCTCGTACTCACTACATAATAACTCCTGGCTAGGAAGAAACCTGGGCTACGAATGCGAACGCTTTCGTCGCACAAGAAGAAGATGAGACACAAACGTACAGTGTCAGAGTGGCAGGTTTTGACTTTTTGGCGGTAATATCATATCCTTTCCTACGAGACATGGACTGAACTTGTCATCAGTCCTTAGTCGACCGAAGTCCTGTGCCGACAATACAAGGTTTTCAGACAGCTGTTGAGCAGATCGTCCACTCATCTCAACAGCTGCGTGATAGCGGACAGCAAGATTGGTAAGCATCATGTTAGCCTAATTCAGGCAGCCTTGTTGAGATGTTCCAAGGTGGCGAGCGCTGGAAGCCTCCCTTGCTGCTATAGGATCTCAGGCGGAGGCGATTCTTGATTGTATCGACGACCAGCAAGATGCAGGGCGAGAAAAGCCGATTGATATTGAGCGTCTGCTATTGAACATAATACCCTCTATCCTGACTCTCCCAGGTATGCGCCGTGTTATGAAGCTGGCATTATTAGCTTAATATTTCTATTATTTTCATAGAGCACCCCTTTCTCCAAGGAAGAGCCTTCGTGTTTGCCAGTCAATATTCCAAGTCACTACCCACTCACTTAGCTGGTCAATATCTCGAGGCTGCTATCCAAGTTATTGAGTCTGCGGAGGCGGGAATACCTGTCAAAATATCCGCTGTCAAAGCGATTCAAAAGTGAGGAAATACCTTTGTTTATTGATGTAGCTCAAGCCGATGCCCAGTTTCTGTCAAGAAGGCGAAGACTCGACCTTAGTTGACTTTGTGCCTCGCATAGCCAAGGACCTTGGCCCCTTTTTATTTGCAACATCTGACGATGCCTTATCCCTCGTCCTGGAGACATTTTCTTCCGTCCTCGAAGTCGAACAAGCAAAATGGCTCACAGTACAGCTAACAGAGCCTTTGACTCTTGCTTTGCTCGAAGTTTGGAGTAAGAATAACAAAGGTAGATCACTGTAATCTACGTCGGGTTTCTACTTCACTAAACCTAAACACCAGACCCGATTTCCATCTCCATTCTGACAGATATATTCGCGACACTCGCATCTGCCCCCTCAAACGGCGTGTACGCGACTGTTGTCCAACACGCCTTGCCGCCTTTAAGTAACGCGTTAGCATCTACTAAACCAGATGAGACGTGGATTTCTGGATCTGCTATCGAACTCATCACAAGCCTTGTGAAAGGCTCTCCCGAAGGTGGTCTCGCTGAGGGATTCTTTGCTCTGCTAGCTCCCAATCTCTTCAAATGCTTGGGAGATACAGAGGATAGAGACGTACTTCAGGTATTTCTTTATTGTTAATTAGTTTTAATCAATTCAATACTAACACAAAGTAATCAGCATGGGATCTCGTGTTTAATTGTGGTAATACGGAAAGATTGCAACCAGTTGCTCTCTTGGAGCGATTCCAGTGGTCGCAGTGGACTTGATTATGTCTTGAATCTCATTGCCAAAATGCTTAATAGCCAAGACGAATCCGGCGGTCTCGTTATCGGTGACTTGATTATTCATTTATTACGAAGAACGGGGGAATCAGTTCTGCCCGTATTGCCCCAGCTGCTTCAGGCTATGGTGGGCCGTATGGTCTCTGCTAAGACGGCCACATTCCTTCAGGTGAGCACTATCCTACAATTCCATTCCACCCAATTCTGATACCTGGCCAGAGCCTTGTCATCCCCTTCGCATTCCTGATTAATAATCAAAGAGACATCGTCTTATCACTTTTGGAATCAACAACGATCGATGGTCGCTCAGGACTCGATATCCTTATACAGACTTGGTGCGAAAATGCGGAGACATTCCAAGGATTTTGGCCGTCTCGTATCAGTACCTTAGGCTTAATTCAACTCTTCACTTCGGAACGGCAAAGTCTCCAGAACCTTGTCGTGAAAGGTGACATAATTGTGAATAAGGACAACAAGGATGGTAAGGCTTTTTTTTCACCTCCTTTCTATCGGCGCTTGACCTGCATATTAGTCATTATGACCCGTTCGCGGACAAAGACCAGTGGGTTCCCTCATCATGCTGTTTTTGAAACCTTCTTGATCAATATATATAGCACCTACCGAATTCACCTCGATCCAATTCCCTGCCAAAGCTATCAAGATACTTCTTCATGACGTACAATCAGGAGGAGAATCAGCCACTATATCCGCACAAGACGGTGCCAATACGTATGATATCGATTCGGATGATGGCGTGAGTGTGATAGCGACAGATAGTGGGCCTAGCCAGCTGATATGTGTTTTCGATAAAGGATGAAGACTGGACAGAAGAGGAAAAACTCAATCAAGGGCTCAGAGAGGACGAGTTCGCGTTCCTGTCTGATATGATCGGACCGAAGGGTATGGGATTTGATAACGACGATGTGTTGAACGATAGCGACGATGAGGATTTGAAGAATGATTCTGTTTCACAAATGGATATGCAGGTATGTATATACTTGTACGATACGTTGCTTATTTTGAATCTTGGGAAAACTTCCAGGCGCACCTCGTTTCGTTCTTCCAAGAATGTGCCGCTCGGAATATCAACAGTTTCTCGGAGCTAATGGGTCAACTCACTGTTGAGGAGACTTTGGTTATACGTCGTGTAGTTGGTGTATGAAGCTCTATATAGAATCCAATCCATAGATGCATTGAATCCCCCCAAAAAAAATAATGTTACGTCTTATATCTACTACAGAAATAATTTAAAGAAAGCGATAGATTAAAATCCTTCTTTTCCCAGATCCCACTCCCTCACCGACCCCCGCTTCTTGTACTCGATCTCCATAATATTGACACCTTCCGCGCCCCATCTCTCCGCGACACCGTCGGCAACCCCCTTCTTCCTCTCCTTCCCTTTCTCCTTAGTCAAACCCAATCGTTCCATCCTCTTTTTCTCTTCCCTGTCTTCCCTCCGAATTCTAATAAGCTCTAGCATCGCGTCCCACCCTTCAAACGCAGCATTATCAATTAGGCCCGTGGCTGGTACGCTAGGAGCAGTCAATGGCGCAACATCGAGACGTGGGTCATAACTCTCTTCAAAATACTTGTCCATCTTGGAAGGAAGCTGTATGGAGGGAGGAGGAAAGGGGCCAGGGGTTGGAGAGCGGGAAGGTGTGGGATTACTGCGGGCGGTCTGCGATGAAGTAGAATCGGCCTTGTGGCGTTTGGATTTCGGGCTTGGAGAGCGTGATTGGGCCGGAGACGTGGGACGACGTTTTACCGAAGACCTCGTCGTGTCTTTCGTGGTAGATGAGTTGTCATTTCGAGCTGAGGATAGCTGTTGGCGTAACTCTGCCTCGCGGGCAGCTGCTTCGCTTTGGATGCTGTTGTTGATAGAAGGTGAGCGTCGAGGTGAATGATGACGAGAATGTGATGATGCGGGTCCTGGATCGATGTCGTCTAAAGCATAACGCTTGGTTGTATGTCTACGTGATGTTGAACCGTCTGTTCGAGTGACCGAATGGGATGGGGAGCGGGAAGGTGATGAGGAAAGAGAATGTCGACGTGACCTATGACCACGATGCCGACTTCTTCTATGTCTATGCTCCCTCGACTTCCTATGCTCGTGTCGTGTATCCTCATAATCAACTTGACTCCTAGAACCAACAGAGCGGTCTTCAGAGTCACCACGGCTGCTCCGTCTACGTGAATATTTATCTTCCTTGTCTCCCTCGCGTGAACGTCCTCTCCTACGCGAACGGCTTTCCCCCGTTTTAGTCTCCCTTTTAGAACTACGAGAATGTTTTTCCCGTTCCACACGACGTTCCCTGCTCCCCGACCTGTATCTTCGCTTCCGGTGAGCACGGCTCTCCACTTCATCCTCGTCCTCATCTTCACCATCCCAACTCTCCCAATGCCGCACCTTTCGCTTCCTATCAGCGGTCCGACCATCCCACCTGTCCCATCCCTCCTCGTTCTCTATACTAGGTCGTTTGCGCCGCCCCGCACTCTTCCCATGCCTGCGTCGCTTCTCCGCCTCAACAGCCTCTTCTGCTCTCGCCCTCCTCTCTCTCCTCTCCTGCTCCTCCCTCTCCCGTTTAACCTCCTGCGCAGCAAGCGCCTGTGCTCGCAAGATAGTCTTATTGTGATCATCCGTACTCTTAATTATAGACGTAAGAAATCGCTTGTTCGTTCGTGGTGCGTTGGTGTCGGAACTAGTTTTAATATACATTGTTAGTTTTTGGTCTAGGTTGAAATCGAAATCGAAACACAAGAGAGAAAAGACAGAAAGATGGGACAGTGTAGCGTGCAAATGAAGAACAAAAGCTCACATTCCGGTGCTTGGCAAGAAAGCGCGTATGCCATGCTCTCCGTAGCGTTCGGCCTTTTTCTTGGCCTCTTTGAGAATCAGCTCGGCAACGTGCCGGTCTAGGTCGTCGTCAGTGACCATGCTAGAGACTGACGATTGGGGCTATCAAAGGTATCCATGTCGGCCAACGGTAAATTGGTTGAAATCAAAAAATGGGTGGTAAATATACAGTGCAAGATGTCGTGATAATAGTGGTGGGCTATAAAGTTCGCGGATAGACAGTGATAGAGCTACAATCAAGAAATGGTCAAGTCCAAAAAGAAAAGCACAGATTATTGGGAGATCGGGCCCCCAGGAAAGATGAAACTTGAGATGGGAGAGGTCGTCTAAAAACACAAAAGGTTTTAGAGACAAGTGATATTGTGGAAATGACGTGAGCATACCGAACGGAAAACTCTGATATCATGGGTTACTCTCAGCTCGATGCCTCGATAAGCACAAGCCATCTTCAGAACAGAGAACAGAGTTTGTTGATCGCCCCCATTGGAGAAATTGACTGTAACCGCCTTGAGAGAGTCACTCTTTTTGACAAGATCTATAAGAGGCTGCAAGGCCGAATTGAGGTCCACATTCAGACAAATGTGCTCCAATGAGTCTGGAATGTTTCTCCACAGCTTCAATAGTACCGAAGGATGCTCGATCCGCAATTCCTTCAAGTGTCGACATTTCTGTACAGTGGAAATGTGTTGTGTGACAAGGCATGAAGGGAGTGAGAGCGACTGGAGAGTGGAACTGTGAGAGTCTGTGAGGAGTTCGAGAAGCTGGTTCGAGGGCTCCTTTTCGAAATCTAGTACGCGAAGGGTGTTTGAAGAATTGTGAAGAAGCCATTCAATGAACCTGAATGAGGGTGGAGACTGGAAATTCATCCGAAGCTCTTCTAGAGCGCCGGGAAACGGGCGAAGGAAAGGGGAGGGGTGTTGAGGGGGGGTACCGCTGATAGCGATGGATTTGAGGGTTGGCCAAACATCCAGAAGCTGGGTAATTGCAAACTGGTTCTCTGACCAATTGCTGAACTGGAGAGCAGAGATCATAGGTCCAGAACGCAAAAGTGCCAAAGTGCGGTCGTCGAACGAGGGTGCTGGACGGCGAAGACGTTGAACATCAGGGGCGCCGATGATGTCGTTTCCTGGTTCGGCACAACCGTATAGGGCAAGGTTCAACTGAAATAGGTTAGGGCATAACGTTATGGCCTGACCGAAGGAATGCTGGGTCAGACCAAAAGGTTGATTGTGGTCAATGACAGCGCGCAGACGATTGACAGCGCTTCCTAGGATACGGCCATGATGTGTGGTAGGAGTGACGGCCCTGCTGAAGGACTCAAAGGCTGCTTCTGAGCGGAGTGTGACACTAGTGAAGAGTAATTTTTGAGCATGAAGAGACCAAGATTTGCAGACGAGTGAGCACTGTTTAAGCAAGGCTTCATCGGGACTAGTGGTAGATTGGCCATAGGCAGCTGCCTCGATTATGCACAGCACCACTTCGAGGGGTAGTGGTACAGGGATAGTACGCTGGAGAGAGAGCCGCCTCGTGAAACGTGGACGAGGAGAGGGTGTTATGAGATGAAAGGAGAGGTCATGTTGAATTTCCTTTGGAGAGAAGAAACCCATAGTGAAGGGGGGGGAGGGGAAGGAGGGGGTAAGCAGACCAGTGCTTGATCCCCTGTATTTATATTAAAAGCAAGTAGGGACCGACAGAGGCTGAGTCGAGTTGAGACGTGACTCGCGTTGGGCTGGGCTGCTGTTGAAAGGATCTGAGATGAAACGAAAACAAAAAAAAGCTACATTGACCGTGGGAGTTTACCGTTGTATCGGGTAGCCCCTTCCTAATCCTACCTCCGACTCACGATCGGAGGAGGACGTTGCTTTCCCTGCACCGGAAACACACACCCGGCAACACGCGCCGTTTCCCTTTCGACCACCACCCTCTCTCCCTTGCTGCAATCGGATCTTACGTTTACATAGGTACAGTATCAGTTAACAGTATATATGTATGTTCAAAATCTGCCTCCCTCTATAGGCTGTGGCAGTTCATGATGGACAACCGCTCATCATTACTT
The DNA here is from genome assembly GCA_018221785.1 of Calocybe gangraenosa. Taxonomy (NCBI): domain Eukaryota; kingdom Fungi; phylum Basidiomycota; class Agaricomycetes; order Agaricales; family Lyophyllaceae; genus Calocybe; species Calocybe gangraenosa. The sequence goes on from JABCKK010000035.1 coordinate 19,281, forward strand.
ATATTGTACACTTCACTTTTTGAAACTTGCATCTCCAATGTTGCGACAATGAACTGAACTGCGCAGCCCCGGCGTGACATGAGCCGTGATCTGATTGGCTTGTAGTCGCCGTGAGCCAGATACAGATCCTTTTATTCTTTTCTTTTCCAGAAGGAACACCACAAACATCCCCTCGGACTCTCTCGTATCACGTACACAAGGTGACCCCCCAGCCTATCCACACCACCTCTGCTTCCATTATACTTACTCTCCCACCGAGCCCACTTTGTCATCTTTATCATTCATCCTTGTCATCCGCGATGGTCTCCCTCATAGTCAAAAACTAACTACCCTTCTCACCATCTAACTTTCAGATCGACCCGTTAATTATCTTCGACATTCCTTTCTAACCCCAACACAGTTTACGGCTATCAGAATCGGCCCTTCGGCTTTCTAAAGAACAACTCTCTCTCTTTAGACCTTGCCTCCTTGCATATGGAAGCAGAACAACCCACTATCGGTATTCCAGCCTTGGGGGCTTATTGTTCAAGAAGGAAAAGACAATGCGTCCTTTTACGCCATCCTCGTGTGCTATCAGCTACACGTGCTGCACCCATCCTCCCTTCTCGAACACCACTCTTTTTTAGCTCACCCCTTTGCCCATGAGGCCCACTACTGATACTAACACCACGAACACACCTGTGCTGCTCTGCCCATTCTATCCATTCCACCCCCTATCGTAGTGCAATGATGAAGCAGGCACATCATTCTTCAATTGTCTCCGTATCAATCATTGATATGCTATTCCTGAACTACACCCGGCCCCCCTGCACGCGTGCGATCTCGACACCAAAAGGTATACATTTAAATAATTATCACTCTTGTTGGGCACCAAAGACCTTTTTCCTTTGCCAATATCCCCGCCCCCTTCTCGAGCTAAGTAAATCAGGTTGTTCCGGAAAATAACATCCATAATTCTAGGTGCCCATAAACACCCAAACGAACAGCTTGTTCCATTCAGGGGTGGTAAAGAGCTGTCCATGCCAGCCGGTTGCGGAAACGATGTCATATATGGCTGCAGGTTCTTGTGTTCCCCCCGAACAAAGGCCTCCCGGGGCATTCAGTGCCGCGGAGTGTGTATAACGTTTCCCAGCATCATCATCGACTACCTTACTTCCTTCCCAAGGACTTCAAGGGTCGCTGATAACCATGCTAGACATGTCATATATCGCAGCGTTCTACCCTATACTCATACATAGTACAGATCTTTAATGCTCCACAGCTTGTCAAGAGAAACTTACTTCCGCGCGCCCCCTTTCTTCTCAGGTATGAAAAAAAAAGTACGTCCCCCCCCCCTCCCTCTATGCGATTACGTCGGGCCAAAGGCCAGCGCTCCTAGCCTAAAAAGAAGACGGGGGGACAAAGTCGCACTAGAACACTCGGCCGCTGTCACATATTAGTATCGTTCTTCTCTCAAAGCCCGACTTCTTGCCGCCACTTGACTCTTCAACTAGTCAAACCGTTTCAAAGAAAAAAATTGTATTATTAAAATTATTTCCCCCACCCCAAGACCCCGCGTTGAGACCAGGTTTAACCGATGGAGCCCGTGTCCTGTGGCCTAAGCGCATGTTTCTGCACTACATATGTGAGAGCGGTATCAAGGCTTTGGTTTTACACTCCAATGTTTCGGTATGGATCACGATTTGAACGCGGGTCCAGATAGATCTTGTTATCATCACTCTCGTGAGAATGAAAAAAGGTTGTCCCCAAAGCTGCGATCATATTGTTGACAAATGGCAGCTGCCAACCCAAAGACGAAAGATAACCCACAAAAATAGTCTCGTCTTGGTATACAGGCACGGACGCCAGACGCCGGCATGTTTAGAAGGAGTTAAGTAACAGATCCAAGTATAGGGTTCTTAATCTCATCATGCAGGGGAATGGAAGATCAAAGATGCACTGTAATGTAAATGCTATAGAGATGTTGGTTTTGATCAGGTCAAGTTCGCAGTTTGATTGTCGGAGGAAGGGATTTTTTTTGACCAATGTGTGCCGGGGTTGCACTTCGGCAGTTATATCGAGCTCTGGAAGATGTTGTGGATTCAAGCCACGCAGCATTCCAACGTGTCAACTAGTCAATTTATTAATCATATGAGATAGCGCCAAGCACCGAACCATAGTAGAAATGACAGAAGCCATTAAATCCTAGCGTCGCGAAGACACGTCATGGATCATAGCTTGTACATCGGTCGGACCTATCATGAAAAAGACAGCCTCGGTACTAACCTTACAGCATGTTGAGACAAGAGCAAGGATAGGTGATTGGTGCAATGATAACTTCCTCAAGGATGGTCGGAACACGTGTCGGTCAAGTCCCTGGTGTCTCTCGATTCCAGAGGTATTGTTCATGCGCTAAACAGATCATCCCACTCCCTGACAGTCTTCTTCAGCGCCTCTGCTTCATCACCCACCTCTCCAAGCTGTCCGATCTCCACACCATATACACCTTGGACTAGCGCTCTTCTCATAAACGGCACCAAGACATGGAAATATGCCTCCCCAACCGCCCTCGATGCTCTATCCTCCTCCTTTCCTTCCTTATCCTCATCTATCGTCTGATCTTTTGCCTGCACATAAGCGCGTAGATACCCAATCAGGTCGTCACCAGTCATCTTGAGCATCTTATCGAGTACACCCACTAGCTCGCGCAATATACGCACAGGGGCAAGCAGTCTTAAAGCATTCAATACACCAAGGAGCGCGTTAGTCAGTTTAGCGAGTGGAGGATACGCCGTAAGCATCTGTGGTGGTATATGTGGTGGACCCTGTGCCGAGCTCCCACGTATTTGTGCATCCATGGTAGTAGCTGACGCGGTAACGAGCCACTCAGATGGTTTTTTGTTCGATGGGGTCCGCGTTTTGTCTGTCCCGAAGACAGATGGGATAGCGTCGAGTCCATGTCGAACAGCACTAGAGACGGCGGTATTGAAAAGCCCATCTAGGAGACCACGAAAGTCGAGCCCTACACGGGCAAACGCAGTTGCACAGTAAGTTAGTTGAGTGAGGAGGGATGGGAGAAGCGGTAACGGGAGAAGCGGTAGTGTGCTGTTGAGGAGAGGAAAGATGAGTGAGAGTAGGTGGGGTGAAAGGACGGGCAGAAGTGAAGAGGCTGGCGTGTGTGTTGGTAGGGACTGCACTTGTATAATTGGAGATTTTAATGGGAGATGAGGGGAAGTAGGGTGCTGATTTTGTTGCTGCTCAAGAAAAATTGTCGAGTACTGGCTAAGAATATCGTATGCACCTTCTCGCCAGACATCAATGTATTTTTTTAAATAACGAGCGATGTCTTCCTGGTCGCGATTGGATAGATTATGGATAATATCATGTTTAGGACTCGTGTCATGCCCTACCGAGCTAGACGATGAAGGAACATTGGTAAGACGACGAACATCACGAGATATTGGTTCGAGAGCAGTCGTCAGACAAGTTAAACGGCCTGTCAAGAAGGCAAGGGCGAGCAGATCATCAGTAGGCACATCGTTTTGCTCATCGGTTGTTACATGACTCAGAGGGCGAGCGTTGATGTGATCTTTATCTGAACCAAACGCATCCATTTTGCGGAGGAAATTGACAGCTTTCCACAAGGAGGGTAACTTCTTGCCTGGTTCATAGAGGGTGCCCAGAAGCACGACTAGCATGTGAGCAATGGCAGCTTCAACCTCGGCGTGAATGGATGCTAAAATGGGTGGTGAGCCCGGACGAGTAGCAAGCGCACTGATGTGATTGTAGAGGGCAAGTGCTTCCTGGAAGTAACCATTGCGAACACATGAGTCGATAAATATTGGTATGTCCAGTAGGTCTTTTATTTTATCATGTTGGTCAAGCACGAGACGCGCCTTGGAACGTTCTCGAAGGATATCTGTTGTTTTTTCGTTCCACGCGGCTGTTGCATTTTGTAAAGTTGGGAGTGAAGTGGATGTGAGGTCCGAAAGAGACTCTGAAAGAGAATTGAGGGATTTTGAGAGGGCGGTAGTTGACTGATGGAGAGAAAGAAATGTCGGGTATGATGTATGTGTGAGAGAAGTTAAGCTCGAGGTTAGATGGTGGGCTTGAGTCTGGAGAGTACCTGGTTCAGCTCTAAGGTCCTGAAGGGAAAGCGTCGTCAGGTGTGTCTCGTATGAGGAGTTCATACTTAAAGAGAAAGCTGTTGTCAAACAAGTACAAACATGTTCCTTGGTCACTCCACTCAATTGCAAGCAGGGTCTATCCACCTTTGCCCCTGGCCGCTGTCCTTATCTCTTCATCAGCTTCTCTTCTCTGCAAAGCTAACGTCTGCTTCTTCATCATGTCTCCAAATCAGTCCTCGCCTGCCTTGCCCTCCCCTGTATACTTTCTTGACCGTGAAGCTTCTTGATTGCGAATGGGCGGATACCATCCATCATGTCTCGGTATCTAACATCGAACTAGAGTTTCATCTCTTCTCACTCGCCCCACAAACATTTATTACCGCTGTCATTGATGGCTTCCGAATCCGAGTTTACACATCGGAGTTTACTCCTCGTTGGATCGAAACTATCCGTCAAGATATCGTTGATACAATACTCAATGGTCTATACACCAGATTAGATCACTTGCGAACAAAGATCATATTCGACTCTGTTCCATTGAAAGATGACCCCCAAAATCAAAACACCAAGGAGGGAAGTTGTGATCGTGACCCCTATTCAGAAAAATCCGAGAAGCATTTACATATTGACGACCATGAGGCCGTCATTTCTCTCAGCACCTCAGAATGGCATATCAAAAAACCATGGGTAGAAAGGATTTACTCTTTCGGGTCTCTCGATGCCCAACTCCGACGTACATGGGACCCAGAAGCAGATCGTGGTTCTTTCGTTCTCATTGCAGAAAACTGTTCTTATCTACTTAGTCCTAATCCACCTCCAGCTCCTCAGGCGAGTGTCCAGACTAGTATCCCTTTGCAGATCAAACGCCATGGGGAAATCTATTTTCAATGGTAGGCTCCTATTTCCTCGCGCCTTTCTACAAAACTTATACTTAATCTGCCTGCCAGGATCCTGCACTTTATTGCACTACTTTTCTCACCTATTCTCATGGCGATAAAAGCCATATTTGATCCCGCATCTGCTGTGTCCCTCCATGTCCCTCGTCTGGACGTTACATTTGATCGCTTTCGCCTGCGGGACGCAGAACTCGTCCGCCAAGGTGCTGAATATTTTATAAGGCAATACAAAATATTGAGTCAAGAAGACGATGTAAACGTCAATGCATTCATTTGGGATATGCTGATTGAAACAATTCTGGGGCACGGTAACGGTGATGTCAAGTAGACAGCGCCCTTCCACATAATCATAGCCACTCCGCTTTCGCTAATACACGATAAATTTAGGTAGTTCTACTGTACTGAGCATATGTACCATGTAATGTGGGCTTGCATTCGCGACAACCCTACAACTCTTCAGCTCCACAACCAAAATTATGACATCAGAAACAACGAACAGCTGCTATGCTGAAATATCAAGAACGGTGCATGAGAGCTATTCACACAAACTTTTTCCTAACTATTAACAATGCCCAGCTAATTGAATAAGAAGAATCTTAGCATCAGGCACTCTACTATAGGAACAAATTTTAACCTACCTCTTTAGGTCCAATGTCTGACCTCGACCGATTCGTGGTGTCTGGATCATTATTTGAAAACCGCCTCTCCATCACGGGCATGGCGGGTAATGCAGGAATGCCAGGCATGGACGCGTGGGTGCCGTGAGCTGTTCCGACCGTAGGGTCGTCAAATGGATTACGCAGTAGGCCATCTGGGTCAGCAAAGGGATCGTTTGTCATTCTCATCTGTGGTCCAGCCTCGACGGGATTCTGCGAGCATGAAGATGACACAAGTGAGGCATTTCCACACGACATTGACTGGGGGCGAGAGAGCGGGAAGTCAAGGGATAGAACGGACTTCTTGCGCGTCCTAGTGATGAGGCGACCTTGGCTACTTTCAATTTGTGACGTGGCGGGTGCTACGGGGGTATTCAAATAAGAGGGAAACGTAAACGTATGTGATGAGTAGGGTGGCAGAATGGAGAAGATTGAGTGAATCGTGGATGTAGGTGATACGTAGGGTGGAGGAATGGAAATTGAGGTAGGTGATGAGTAGGGTGGAGGAATCGTGGATCTAGGTGATAGAGAGGGTGGGGGAATGGAGGAAGTTGTATGAGATGGCGGGGAGAAGAATGCTTCGGGTGTCGCTGAAAGGAGGGAGCGTGGTTCTTGCTCACGTCTGTGCCGACGACAGAAGACAATCAAAGCGATGAACGCCACAATAAAAACGACAATCGCAGCGCCCATCCCTCCACCAATAACTGACTTTGTCTTCTCCGAGCTGTTTGCATGTTGAGTATTTTTTTAAATGTGTAATTACATTATTGTGGCTCCACACTTACGCTGAACTATTAACAGTTCCTATGACGCCACCCGTGGGCAGTGGCACTGTCTCGAGGACAATTGCCTCGATCTTGGCCGAAGAAGGCGGAACAGGCAAATCCTCCTTGGGATTGTCGCCTGCAGCTTCTTGGCTACCTGTAAAGCGATTTGAGCACAATTTTTCTTTTTTTGGTTTTGCGAAATTGACTACGATCAAGACGGTTTGTCGACCGTACGCCTGTGAAAATAGGCGAGCAAAACGGCTCGTATTTACTTACCGCCAGCGGGTTTCGAGGGTTTACCCTCTGCCGAAGCGCTAGTTTGTCGCCTCCAGGACGCACGATCTATGGGAGCCATGAAAGAACGGCAAAAATGAAAACGAAGAGGTGGAAGATAGAAAAAAAGAAAGAGACAAAAAGAAAGAGACAAAGAGCAAGAACTGACGATATTCACCAGGCGTCGTAGTGGCTGTCCGTCATCAGCGACTGCTTGTGATGATTCTATGTAGGTGCAATTAGCAAGGTAGATATAGATTCCACACGGCTTTCGAAGTTGACGGTTACTATACATCATTGACACCTAGTAAGCAGCATCAGTAAATTGGCAAAAGTCCTATCTTGCAATACGAACGCCCAAAATGCTGCATTCATCTTGAATATGCTGATAGAAACAATTCTGCGGCACGGTAACGGTGATGTCACGTAGACAGTGCCCTAAAATCATGATCATACCTCCTCTGCCTTCGCCAATACATGATAAATCCCGGCGGTTCTACTGTACTGAGCATATGTATCAATGTAATATGGGCTTGGATTCGCGACAACCGTACGACTCTTCAAGTTTCAGCTCCACAGTCAAAACTATGACATCAAAAACAACGAACAGCTGTTTTGCTGATATATCAAGAGAAGATTTCCTACGGCGCTACAAAGGTTTCAGATAATGAAGCCAGGTTATCTGGGTTCAATACTCCAGTCTAGGGTTGGTTCCTCGATGGATTCTACGCCGCGCCACGCGTACGCCACTTTTAAACATGTGAAGTATTTGGTCATGGGTACCATTAGTTACGAGAGACCCTAACAACCCATGCTTAAATAGCTGTGAAGCAAATGAACCCAAGCTTACCGAAGTGGTAACTGGGTGTGGTATGTGGTGTGTACAGCAGAACCACAAGCGTCATTGCCTAGCCAATCGGGTGTTGACCTATATATGTTTGACCTATATATGTGCATTGCAGAACTAGGACCTGGCTGCCGGCGTCACGCTGGTTATCATCAGGCCATACGGGGTCTAGGAGCAATTCCTTCCCACTGTGTACGGCGTCAGGGTGTATTTGACACGTACATTGGCCGAAGAAATGTATATCCGACTTGCTGAAGGAGGTAAATTGCCGTGTCGTGGCTGCTTTACCGCCGGTGCAAACATGAACAATAACAAACTTTTCGAGCCTAATAATATCCGTGCGCTTCTTTCTAGATCTTTCTAATCTGTTACCCACAGGTGTATTTGTATCAAATGGAGGTGCGCGGATAAACGTGCTATTAAAACAAAGATAAATGTCCACATAGAGTCCTTACCCACTCCTACCGGAAAACTTTAAACAGAGCTAAATGTAAATGAATGGTACGAAGAATGGAAGGGTCCAGAACCTTCAAGGTCCGATTTGACAAGCAGAAGGGAAAATATTACTGGGAAAACGAGAAAAAGAAGCATGCAGGGCGACCTGCGATGTGAATGTTTTGTCTTTATCTGCCTGACTTCCCTCTCTCACCCTCCGGCGACGCACGGGAGCTATTCGCACATGTCAAAACTTCCTCCTAATCAATACGCAATGCCCAGCTAATTCAATAAGAACAGAAATTGTTAGTGAGATGCAAGAATCTTGGCATCAGGATGCCCTGATATGGGATAAATTGTTAACGCACCTCTTTGTGTCCCGAGTCCGACCTCGACCCATCTGGGCTGTCTGGATCATTGTTTGAAAGCCGCCTCTCGGTCACGGGCGTGGCAGGTAAGACGATGAGTGTAGGAATGCCAGGCATCGACGCGTGGCTACCGTGAGCTGTTCCGACCGCAGGGTCGTCAAATGGATTACGCAGCAGGCCATCTGGGTCAGCAAAGGGATCGTTTGTCGTTTTCATCTGTGGTTCGGCCTGGACGGGATTCTGCGGGAACGAAGATGATGCAAGTGGGGAATTTGCATATGCCATTGACTGGGGGCGGGAGAGCGGGAAGTCAAGGAATGGGACGGGCTTCTTGCGTGTCCCAGTGATCATGAGGCGACCTTGGCTACTCTCGGTTTGTGACGTCGCGGGCTCTACAGAGGTATTCAAATAAGAGGGGATCGTGGATGTAGGTGATGAAGAGGCTGGGGGAGTGGAAGAAGCTGAATGAGATGGCGGGGAGAAGAAAGGTTCGGGTGTCGCTGAAAGGAAGGAGCGTAGTTCTTTCTCACGTCTGTGCCGACGACGGAAGACAATCAAAGCGATGAATGCCACAATACAAACGACAATCGCAGCGCCGATCCCCCCGCCAATAATCGACTTTGTCTTCTTCGAGCTGTATGCATGTTGAGTATTGTTGAATATGTAGTTATATTATTGTGGCTCCACACTTACTCTGAACCACCAATAGCTCCTATGACGCCACCTGTGGGCAGTGGCACTCTGCTGGTTCCCGTTTGGGTGATCAGGGTGGTAAAGGATTGGGTGATGACTCGATTTTCCGAGGTAAAAGTCGAGGCTGAGGTCGCAAGGAAAGTTGTCGTAAATGTAAGTTCTGTGAAAGATGTTTCTTCACCAGCACCGGCACCTGCGACAGCGCTCTGTGCAACACCTCTATATACAAGTATCAGTGACACAGAACCGCTCAGCAGAGGGCTAAGACGTACGAAGAAGGGAAAGGAGTTGTCAGAGGACTAGCTGCACCATTATTGATGTCCGCGGTAGTGCGTATCCTAGTGACCGTCTCCTGACCACTCTGAATTGTCGAGGTGGTTGTAGGACTCGCGATGACTTGTGTGGTGCTTGGGGCCGCTGCATTACTAGCTGCATCTGGCCTGGGTGGTGGATTTGTACCTGCAGACACGCTTGCTGCTGTGACAGGAACGCCCACGGGTGTCGAGATGGTTGTAGGACTCGGAATGACTTGCGTAGTGCCTGGGGCCGGTTCACTACTAGCTGCATCTGGCCTGGGTGAGGGGTTTATACCTGTAGACACGCTGGCTGTTGTGCCAGGAACGCCCACCTGGGTGGGAGCAGAAGAGGAACTTGCAGATAATGTAGTACCTTCGCCACCAGAATTAGAAGCAGTCGCTGAAGTGGCAGGGGCAGCAGAGGAAGTTACGCTTCCTTGGCCGCCGTTGGCTGGGGTAGCCGGAGGTGATCCACTACTTTCGCCACCAGGAGTAGAAGTAGTGGCTGAGGTGGCAGGGGCAGCAGTGGGCAATACGCTTCCTTGGCCGCCGTTGGCTGGTGGTGCAGAAGCAGTTGCCTGGGGAGATGATCTACTTTCGCTTCTAGTTGAGGATGAAGATGTCGATACCGGTGTAGTTGCCGAGGGTGAAGTTGGAGACGAAAGAGTGACACTGGCCGGAGGTACAGTGGTAACCCCCGTTGTTGAAGTTAGAGAAACATTCACAGAAGAAGCCTTGCCTTGCTCATTTCCAGGGTTGGATCCCGCTGGGGGGGCCGCAGGAACTGTAACTGCAGGCGCGGATGCGGTAGGAGTGGATGAGCTGTCGCTCTGTCCATTGCCAGGTCCACCACCTATGGGACCATTAGGGGTAGGCCTTGGAGTCGACGTAACCGGAACTAGTACATTCCCGGTGTTGTTATTGCTTGGTGCTGCACTGCTAGCAACGGGCTCGGGGACAATTGTTGCGACAGGTTGGGAGGGTGCAG
>JABCKK010000035.1:40399-59411 GCA_018221785.1 Calocybe gangraenosa
TCTGATCGCTTTGGACGTCGAGGTTCTATTCTCATCTGGGCGGCAATCTTCACCGTTGGAGTTGCGGTCCAAACAGGCACTGAGTTTTCTATTGTGCAAATCACAATTGGGCGTTTCATTGCAGGGCTTGGAGTCGGCGCTCTGTCAGGCAAGTTTCGTTTCCTCGTTGCCCTGGAATTTTTAACAACTTGATTTGAATAGCTATCGTCCCGTGAGCTTCTGGTTCATACTCTTCCGAGTGTAGCTAACTAATCCTCTCTGGATACAGGCTTTACAATGGTGAAACAGCTCCAAAAGCATTGAGAGGTACCCTTTTGGTGCTTTATCAATTACAAATTATCATTGGGTACATCATCCTCGCCTCTTCGTGCCACCTATCTGATAAATACATCTTCCAGCCTTTTTCTGAGCTACGTCTTTGACCTCGCGACCCATCATCTCAAAAATTCAGCATCATGGAGAATCCCGGTTGGTCTCCAGCTGGTTTGGGGACTAATTTTACTCTCCGGAGTATTCTTCTTGCCCGAATCTCCGTAAGGGAACATCATTAATACAACTGGAGCTTTGCTGATCTTTTCTGTAGCCGGCACTTATTAGGGACCGGGAGAGCGCAAGAAGCCAGGAAGGTGATCGCGGAGCTGAATGGTGTACCTGGAGATGATGCGCTCGTCGAAGAGACACTAGAAGAGCTTGATTTTGCTATCCGGGCGGAGAATGAAGGAGGAAAGGCGACTTGGCTGGAATGTTTCTCAACAAGGAACAATCTCTGGAAGCGCACATTGAACGGCATGATGCTGCAGTTTATTCAGCAGCTTAATGGGCAGAATTTTTACTGTTCGGCGATCGCCTTGAAACTATTGCCTCAGTTCGCTAACGTCCTCTTATAGATTATTATGGGGACACATTTTTCCAGAGCGCTGGAACAGAGTAAGGAGCATCTATAAAAAAAGTAGCCCTACGTGTCTCTAATCGTTTTTTAGACTGTCGCCATATGTCATTCAAGTGATACTTGGTGCGGTGTCTGTGGTGGGAACTATTCCTGCGCTGGTTAGTCCCAGTGTATATCTATGTTTTCAGCGTTTATGACGCTCCTCCTTACAGCACTTGATTGAAACCTGGGGGCGTCGTCGGGTGGGTAAATATCACTTACCTCATAACATTATCAAACTCAGATCGCTGCTAGTCCCTTCTGACAGGCGCTATTTTGGAAGCCATTTGCTCTATAGTTGTTCGTATTTTTTTCTTTGGCAAATTTTCTTCTATCCCCATAACCTGCTTGCGATTTAGGCGGGCCTTGTTGGGCACTATACACTGGCCCCACCGCATACGCCTAAAGCTGACCTTACTACTCGCAATCGCCAAGGAGGTCAGTAACCATAATTCACCACAGAATAAATACTGATTGCCCTCGCAGGCGACACCCTCATTGCATTTGCTGTACTTCATGTATTTTCGTTCTCTATCTTCTGGGGTCCCACTCCGTATGTTTTCATTTGTGTATCAACAACGCGTTGGGCTCATCCACCTTTGTTTAGGTGGGTGTATCTAGGTATAGAGGCCAACCTCGCATATTTCAGGCTAATGAGCTCATACCCACTTAAATAGGCGAATCATTCCCACTTCGTGTTCGCCCAAAAAGTATCGCATTGGGTAGCGCGACGAATTGGTAAAGAAAAAAAAGCTATAAAACGTTTTTAACAAGTGCTGAGGCCTTTGTTAGGCTCTGGAACTTCTTACTCTCGTTTTTTGCGCCTAGGATTGCCGAAGAGTAAGGAATTATCAGCTTAATAGGTTGCATTACTGAAGCCCCTTATAGTATCGGGCCTCTCATCCTACTTATCTTTTTCGGCATGCTTCTATTCGGTTACGCCTACGTCTACTTGTTCATTCCTGAGACCAAGGGACTCAGTTTGGAAGAGGTAGGGCTTCACTATAATAGCGTGATGGATGTAGCCTCATTAATTGCCCTCCAGGTTGACGAGATGTATAGGTCAGGGGTCAAGCCCTGGAACTCAGCGAAATGGAAGCCACATCTAATAGAGCAACTTCACAAAGAGAAACCTGAAATCGGGGATATCCGGGAGAGTGCTGAAAAAGATAGTACTAGCGCGAACGCTCATGTATAAATGGGTGCGATGTTTTGACGATTTTTTAACGCCCTTCAATTCAATTTGTGTAATTTACATAATGGCGAGGGAAAGTTACATCGCCAGAGAAACAGTCGCTGAGCCTGAAGAAAATGGAATTACATATGCCCCAGCATCCTGAGCTAAACTTGTCGTGGGCTTCAAAGGGGTTACTCCCGACAAAGTGGCTTTTTGTTGGATTACTAGGCGACCATTGGGTGCGCTTGCTGCGCCTGTTACGCCATCAGGAACAGCGGAAATAGTGAGCGAGACCGTCCGAGCTGAGGGATTATAATTGAGGGTTGTGAATGCCCCAGAATCCAGGGTCAATAGTGCGCCAAGTGGCGCGATGTAAACACGACGGCGAACGGGGTCACGAACTTGCACCTGGACTGTCGGCGATGTTGAAAGCACATTGCCTCCCAAGGCCTGCCAGCCAAAGTCGGGGTGGTTGATGAGATAAGTCCCGATTCCCATAGTATGGCCAGAAAAGTTTGGGCCATAATCGCCAGAATATCCATCCCATTTGAGCGTGTCTGCGAATGAGTGGAATGATGCGGATGCGAAACCGCCTTGATCGATGTTAGAGAGTGGTCCGCTTAATCCACCATATGCAAGACGTAAGAGATAATAATCTGCTGGAGACGATTCGAATGCCGACATCAAAGGCAAGGCGTTCAAGCCACTGCCGTAATGATGAATTTGGCGTTCAATTCGTTGGAGCTTCCCTCCGTATATATTGTCCCTGAGCGGTGAAATTTTTCAGAAAAGGTAATGTAATACTCGATGGAAACTGACCAGTAACGCCGAGCGTTTCCGTTGTATCCCCAATGAGGAATGAGAGGTTGATAGGCAAGAATTGAATTGAGGGCGTTAGTTGCAGTGGTCGTGTCGTTGAAGTACCTGGCCCACGCATATACCCCTTCTTGACCCGTGGAATCCCACGCCATTTCTGACCCAAATCTATGGAGTTAAGAATTTAGAATACTCACCACTAGTCACCAAAGTAATGGAACATCACGTACGGATACCGCTGGTTTGACCATGTAGTCTCACGGGTTCTCATCCTGCTCTCCACGAGATTTGCATTAGTGGTCTGGCCTTCTCGTTTGAGGTCATCGAGGAGGAGACGGAACACTGTCTCTCCCATAAGCCCAACATTCGCAAATCCAGTCCGCCCATTCGTCATTGTAGTTACAGTCAATACCGCCTGGTTGAGATACCACTGCCATGTTTGGAGCTTCACGAGTGAGGGGTAATTACGGGCAACACGATAGAGCGCCCAATATGCCGCAGCGACGTGGACGTAATCGTAAGCGCGGTCGGTTGCAAATGACGCCGCTTTATTCCAAGACCACCAGTTACCCCAGTTGATAGAAGTAGGATATGCATAGGAGGGTAGAAGGGATGGCTGATAGTAGTAGACAGCCTGATGCTACGAGTCAGAGGGTTTTTCGATGCGCTGTGTCTAGGTCCTCACCTTCTTTACAGTTCCTGAGTATTGTAGGTCAATAGAAATTCATCAGATGTGCGATCACCCTCACCATCGGTGTTTTGTATTGAGCCCCACAAAACCTTTGTCGCGAATTGCTCTAACTTTGCGACCTCGGCTGCGTTTGGTTGGGCGTATTGTTTCATCGTCGCTGCCAGCCAGGAACCCGCACCAGCTTCATCGCTCAAACCGGGTATCCATGCTCTTGGGTCATCCTTGACTATTGCGTTCACTTCACGGTCGTAGCTGATCACTGATGGGGACCTAAGGAATGGGTCGCTCGCAGAGTTGAACCATTGCGATGTGGTCAAGAAATTACCCAAGTCGCCTAGTACTTGCGTCGCAGCCTTTGTGCCGTAATAGTGAACGGTTTGTAGTGTGCCGTCAGCATAAGTGATAGATAGCCGAGAACGGCCTAATGTGTGAGCAGTGATAGAGTAACCGACCCACCCTGATGTTTTGGCATCCGAGTTTGTCGTCCAAGATAGTGCGCCACTGGGACTAACCGTAATAGACTGCACGGTAGATGGAGAATGCAGGAATAGCTTGCCGACTTGATCTGTAGGAAGGATATAACCTGGAAGTCCAACAGCAACTGGACGACTTGCACCCTGGATTGTGCTTTCGATGGTGCGGATCGATGACGCAAGGAGGAATTGCACGCCATAAGTCCGGGTCTGGCCAGCCTGAAGTGTGACAGAAGTTGCAGCATTCCACGGAGTGACGGCGGACCATTCATTCTGAGCGTAAGCCAAAGTATGGAATTGCCATTCGTACAGCCCCTCAAACGTCTGTGACTGGTAGAAGGGTGCAGCAGAGGTGGATTCTTTGAGGAATCGCCATCCTTCCAAAGGTGATTTGCCGACAGGCAAGACTACGAGAGGCCGCAGAGTACCAAGCAGAGGTGTTACTTGGACATATCCTGCATCCTGGCCAATATAAGGATCGAAAAGACTGCATTGTTCGTTTGTTTGCGCTGCCGTCCGATCAGTGAAGATCTGGTGTAAGTTGTGTAAGTTGCAAGGCGACTAGTAAGGCCTAATAAGACGACAAACATACGTTATTAAACTCAAGAGGGATGCCAAGTGAACCAATTTCAACAGAGGTCGTTTGCGAGTTGGTCACATCGAACAACAATTGTAGCACGTTGTTCTGAAGCACCCAACGGCGCGTGATGCTTAGCAATGATGATGACGGTAAAGTAGGAGCAAGGTTTGCTGCAGCGAGAGTGGTTCCTGAAGTTGCGAGGGGAGTGACGGGGCGTCTGGTGGTAGCTGTGTCTCCACTTATCCACGCCGAAGAGCCAACTTTGCGAGCTCGGAAGGTTATATCACCCAAGTGATACTGACCGTTGTTTTGGCGCTGAGTCATTTTATCGCCTGGTATAAAGTCAAATGAAGTCCCGGCGGGTTTGAGTGAGTAGAGCGTTTGAGAATCCTTGACGAGCTGGACGGAGAAAGTTGGTGTAGTAAAGGATAGGAATCCATTGGGAAGCCCAAGCTGGGCACCGACGAGCTGAGTCGTCGAAAGGCCAAAAATTAGGGCTAAATGAGGTACAATCCACATGTCTGCGAATGGCTGGCTATTCTGCGGAGCACCAGACGTGTTAGAACTCGCTTTATATATCGAAAGACTGGAGGATCCGAACGCACACGGTTCTCATTCCCATAAGTTACTCAAGCTCCCATGACATAGCTTCAGATGTTCCCGGACCGCTATGTCTGCTCGACTTGATATGATCCGCTAGCAATGATAGATTCGAGAGGGAAAAGCATGCCAGATGCATCATGAGTTGATGGTATGGAAGTATTTAGTCTAAAGATGGACATCGAGGCCTGAAATTCGTTGGTAAAGGGGTTCTGTAGATCAACAGAGAGCCTAAGCGCGATCTATACGCGTTTCCGACACGCCTTTCGAGGGTAACGATGGAGGCTTGCTGTACTCGAGATCAAAATACTAGAAACCAAATAGTCGTCTACACCCGCACATTTTACATTGCATCCCCATTCTACTCCAGTTCATACCAGGTTACCACCTGGCTCAAATACCGCAAGGCCCTTACTGCAACCAATTGCCACACAGAAGTATCTGTTCTAGGACTTTGAGCGGCTCATCGTGATTGTCGATCATCCCTAAGCTCTCTACATATTTGATCTATAAAGAAGCTAACGACACTATCGGGCCGCCTTAGGAGACTCCTTCAAACGGCCCGCCAATATATGACCATATATATGACTATCTTGAATAAAGACAGAGAGAAGTGCAACATTTTTCCGAAACTTCACTGTTGGAACATACATATACGCTGTCTGCCGAATCCCTTGGCCTTTGCTTCTTTTTAGCACGGCTGCCTCATACTTGAAGACTCTCTCTCCTGCCAAACCCGCTGACAATTCATGTCTACCAAGCTGTCTCGTGCCATGCCAACTGATTTATGCGAGAGGCGCAATTTGCCAAGATCCACTGGTATTGTTGAGTTTGACCAAGGCGGTTAAGATGTTTCATGCCATCTTTACATACTTTGCATATAGTAGCAGCGGCAATCTTCGCGGTATGTTCCTCGTCATATGATACTAACTCAGGCGTATTTATCTTCATTCATGCTTGCTTCCCAACCAATCTTGACCAGCAGAGAAAATAACATGTTCCTGAAGTGCAGCCCACACATTGAAACAGGTCAACCAGAGGATCATCAACAACTGAAAAATGTTAACACTCGAAATCATCTACTTGAGCGTTTATTTGTCGATGAATAACTTACTCCGAATGCAACAGTAATATTTCTCCTACGTCCCATCCACTCACAGGGACGAGAATGCTACACACGCCAACTTCGAAGCATGACACAGCATTTTCTACATGGCAGTAAACTATCGCAAGATTAGCTGAAACCTTCACCCTCGTCTATACTCGATCATGGCGACCATTTTCGTCTCTGTTGGAAATGGAATAAACTGTCAGTCAGTTCGCTATCAATAGCTCGGCGGGGGGGGGGGGGGGTCTATTTTGGGGGACCAGCCTGGTCATTTAAGGCCATGTCGCTGTACCGTCATGGTAAAATTATCCGCACGACTGACCGAAATGAATCATGTCACTAAACGTTGCACACGGCGTTCTTGAACACCCAAACACACGAGGGACACGGGGGGGTCGATTTTATCTGCATGCGGCGTTATAATGGCGTAATTATCGGCAATCTTGTTAGGTAACATTTCTCATCTCATTGTACCATCCTTTTTTGATGAGCGTAAACAAAACTCCAGGAGAAATTCGGCACATTTCTATATACTCGGACTTTCTTACATGGCCTGTGATTCTAAGCTAGGTACAGGACATGTATCCATATGCGGATGACTGTGCCTTCGCCAGTTCATCACGGGATATTCTAGGTTGCCTACCACAAAGCTATATAGCTTTGAGCAAACTAAGTAGGTCAAAATTCACTGAGACTCTGCAGATTCTGACCATCGCTACCCATGTATTTGACGGAATTAATAAGCTGCATGTTCTTAAAGCCTGTATCTTAATCACATATCGGCATTGATCCACACTGCTCATTGTTCAAACAGAATGCGGCGTTACAGCGACTTTTACTTATTCATCAAGCGTATGACGGCCGTTCATATGTGAAATTCCCCTTCAGAGCTGAACGAACCAGGACACGATGACTTTTTTTCCAAGTAAGAAGCTAGGACCGTTTCTTGAGTTACTCAGCTAATGTAACCCAAGAAGATGCTCTGTAAACGGTACGTAAATACTTCCTCTTGCTGACTATGTGCTAAGTAATGCTTGTTGAATGAGATAGACTATCCCCATATGTGCGCAGCAGCGGGAAGGCTGACGCTTGGCATAAACGACATTGGAAGGTTCCGGGGCCTGAAGCGGCGTTTTTGACTGGCTTAGAAAGTGGTTCAGACGTGATATTTGCTTGGGCCTTGTCAGTCCTCCCTATTATCATTCAGTTGATCTGCTGTTGATCCAGCAGGTCGTTACAGGCGACGCGATGACGTTTAATCCCTATCTCATTAGTACGCACTACCTGGTGCTGTGATCACATGGCTACCATAGAATCGTGGAGCCCACGTGTTGAAAGACAGCGCTAGTGTCTATTCGAGATGCATACCTTGTTATGGGTTGTCAGTTACCACGGTCAAACAGCTTATTAACGTGGTTACATCAAATGTCATCACGCTATGTCTGTTAATGGATTGACTCTACAAGTTTCTACTCTTCGCACAACTACCCGAGTACGTTCTCGATCTGGGCTCTTCGGAAATCTCGAATGCCATGCCATACGCTCAAACTCGTTGTTTCAGCTGCTCTTGCAAACGATTCTATCGTTCTCCATCCGGCCAGGTTCAATTACGCTTTCCCGTACCAAGTGTGGTTGAACACATCTTTCGTCTCGAAAGCTCGGGACTTTCGCCGACCCCCTGATCTATACGGCTACCTTTTACCGCAAACTTCGCTAATTACGATGTGGGGCTGGATTCTGATAATTGGAGCCGCTATGCATTGGGCAGACCTCAGTCGTGTATGGGAACGAGTGAGGTAGTTTTGTCTATGGTCCGTCCTAGTCCGGTATAAACTGTATAGTTATTAACATACTTTTGTGCCCTGTATTTGGGCTAACTGAGGACTTAGGGGGTATCATGTGGCTCCAAACGCGTGATGTGCAACACCATCTGAAATCTGTACTACTAGTCCTTGATTTCTCGGTACTTCGAATTGGAATCGGAAAATATACGGGGTGTAGAAATTCCGAGATGCAACGATGTTCTGTCGTGATCTCGCTAAATTTCTGATTATGTACGAGGCTGGATAAATAGGGGATCTAGCTATCAGCAAAAGAATCACCCGAGGGCACCTCTGTTCACATTTTAAACATGCACGCCTCTGCATCTCTTATCCTTGCGGCTCTTTCGTTTGCTTCTGCAGCTGTGTTGGATGTGCAAGTCGATGTCCACCTAGCTGTGAATCCCAAGTGCGGAACGCTTTCGGGGAATGTTGCAGACGTAAATGCTGGTCTGGCACCATTGAGTGCATACAAGACAGTTGTTTCATTTGGGGTATGTTTTTGAACACGTTATATTGAGCAGATATTCAAGTTTTCTCTAGGACGCCTATTCCGATGGCGGCGTTCGAGATGGCTCTCCGCTCAAGCCATCTGTTCTCAGTCCTCCAAATCCCAGAGCCGGAGGTCGTGCAAGCAACGGCCCAATTTGGAACGAGGTTCTTGCTACAGGTATTGGTGCTACATTCAAAGACTATGCGGTATGAGCGCAAGTTATACGCGTTGTCCTTTCAGTAGTTCTAAAGCCAGATACAGGCGGATGGAGCAGTTGTTGATGCTTCTCAATATACTGCCGGGGGACCCAGCTCTTTAATTGACCAGGGTGAGTGCTGGTCAGCTTCCACACGTCGAGAGCGTACTGAAACCATCGATTTAGTCAACTTTTTCACGGGACAAGGTAATAGACTCGACCGTAATACGACCCTTTACACTACTTTCTTTGGAATTGGGTAAGCTTCTTTTTTCTTCGATATATCAGGTTGAAGTGTTATTGATGGGCTCTGGCAGTGATTTTGAGCGTCAAGGAAGTAAGAGGGTTTGTATTTCCTTCAGAATTGTTCCCCAGTTCATGAGATACATTTAGACATGGACTTGGTGGCCCAAAATATTGAATATCAGCTCTTAGTCCTTACATCATCACCAACATTTGCTCGCAACATCCTTGTTGTTGACAACTACGGTCGTGGCGCGAAGACTCCTGAAGGAGAAGCATACAAGCAACACGTATTCACTGCGTTGCGAGCTGTACGCAGCTTGGGAGTCAATGTCGGCTATGTGGACTTGTCCAATATCTGGAATGGTGTCCTTGGTTCTACGCCTGGATACAAGGCATTTGGTTACACGAATCCAGGGGCGTGCCTTAAAAACAGCGAAACTACTGCCGGTGCCTGTGCCGACCCTGCTCACTCATTCTATTGGCTCCCCGGGTAAGTTTTTCGAATTGCCCTCCACTGGTAGATGCTCAGTATTCAATAGGGTACCCTCTGCGGCGACCCATCGTATCGTGGCGGATTATGTGAAAGCTGTTTTTGCACAGTGCAAGACGGCCTAATTTATGTTCTGGCCTGAGATTTAAAGGATGTGCGGCAGGTATAATTTGCCGTACGGAAACGATACCTTATGATATATCACGGTTTGGCTAGAAAAGTTTCGTATGTATTAGTACTGTACTGCACCATTTCGGCCCAAGTAGCACGTTATGTGTTACACTGGGCCGTGGACTAACCAATTTATATATTTTTATATGAGAATATATTATGTCATGAATAGGTCGCGTACATGGTCACAGATGTGTGACACAACGCGACGTCCATGGCTGATACACGACGAGCAATCCCTCCAAATCCGCCTAGATGGGAACCAAGCCGAGACCCAGCGTCGATACGTGTCCCAGGACTAGATACCTCAGCGCCAGTTCATGACCAGATTGAACAAATGGAACAGCTGATCACACTTAAACTCCAGGTCAGAAGCCTTTTAGCATCCGTCACCTGTCCCCCCCCCAATTCTAATCAACAATGACTAGAACGTAGATGAAAATTTCTCGAAAATACATCAAATACTGGCCAACAAGATTTTACCAGCACTCAAACGATATTCAGTCGCTACAGAGCCTGTAAGGGAGGCAGCTAAGGCACGTTATTCATCGGTCAAGTTGGAGGCTCTGTATATTCAAAGAGCCAAAGTTTTGGACATCCTTCTACGAACAAGCAGCACAGATACAAATACCAACCTATGATGATTATTCCACAGTGAACGAAGAGTCCCAGCAACAAGAGTTGGCCTCAGAGGCAACACAGGAGCAGGCCCAAGAACATACTTCATCGCAGTCTGATGCATCTCAATCCCATGTCTACGATCCTAGCATCGCACACACAGACGAATCATTTATCCCTGGGAATGCTGCTGTCTCTTCTACTCCAGCAAGTTTCCGCCAGACGAAGCGTACCAGATCAGATGCAGAGACAATCGACGATCCCTCTTGGGTGGTCTCACCAAATCCCCACCATGTACCTGCTGAGAACGATTCATCAAATCTCTCTATGTCAAACCAAAGCGTTGTGGAATCGACGTTCAATAAGACATCTTTACATCTTGACGATGACAATGACGACCTCTTTTCAACACCAAGTGAACATAACAACAAGCTCCGTAGTGCAAAGGGAAAAGCTAAAGACACGGGTCAATCTCTCTTACGGCATGTTTTACTACCCACTGACACATTGTCCGTTGGCATGCATGTCTCGCCTCTCAAGTACCGTGGAAAACCAAAAACCCCAAATCCTGCAAAGTATAACCCCTTCTTACCTTCTGGTATAAAACCAGCCGATTGGAATGGCATTGTCGACCTGCGTGATCCGTCGATAACGACACCCCAGCGTGATCGAAAAGGGAAAGCATCTTCTCGTCAAAATCACACAACGCCAGCTCCTGCTTCTGAAGATGATGAATCTTTTGATGGCTTGCCTCCAGGCATGTCGCCTCCAGTCATGATGTCGCCTGCGCGCCCCCCACGTTCGTTGGCCGAACTTGGTCTCACACAATTGAGTCAGACCCCACTCAAGGAGGCTTCAGCAAGAATTATGCGCGACTTAGTCAGAGACATCCAATACACAAGTGGTCGTACAGCTCAGGGAGGCTACCTGTCCTCTAAAGCCGAATCCACTATGAGTACAATTCCTACTCCACCTTCCCTCTCAAGATATCATCAACAAGATACAACCGATAGTATTGCGCTGGACTCTAGTCTAGTGGACAGTCTTGTTCACAAATTCGGTTTAAACATATCTTTAGGTGAAAGGGCTGCCCCTACCCCTGGGCTCCGTCTACCTACACGTGCACCGAATCGGGTAGTATCTGAACCTCCTGATCAGTTATCAACGCCACCACAGACTCAGCCAAATACGGAAGGCGAGCCAATTACTCCTCCGTACCCAGAGGCGCATCTGGATATCGACTCGGACATGGACTCAATGGACGAATTCGACAACACCGCCCACCCCTCTGCTGCCTTCTTAATGGCTTCTGCTGTCCAGAGGCCGCTCGATTCCGACGACTCCTTTGGTTCTTCTAATCAATCAATTGACTCTTTTAATGGGGAGGACGCTGTATCAGCTCCCATTCATCCCTTTGCTGGGAGCGTTGAGGATGATGGTTTTGATGACTCAATTGATGATGATATGTATGATGGATTCGGCGGTGGTGCGCAAGAAGAGACGGTGTTTGGAATACCTCCTAGACAACGCGTAGAAGCTCAGTTAGCGGTCGCTGATCACGCAGTGGAAGGCTTGCGAATGTCGGGCGAAGATCTGATACAGGATACAATTGGGATTGGTACCCAGATCGCCCTCACTGGTCGGGCTCAGGAGAGCCCAACACCAGCTGCTTGGGGACGGAATTCCTGATGTTTAGTGTCGTTTATCCATATTCCTTTCTACTTCATCCAGGTGCTGCCGTGCAAGGGAGATGAGGCCATATAAAGCGGGGCGGATGGCTTGGAGCTGTCTTCTGACCCGTAAGCGCTTTCTCATAGGTGTTGGCCAAAGGGCATACCTTAGGCTTAACAATTAGGTATGAGATGGGTGGACAGGCTAAAACCACAATGGCTACTGGTGATCAAGTTGCATGTACATATTTATTAATGATGTATGATAGTATATATAGTGGTTGTAAAGCATGAGCGCATACGTATCATAATCTGTTGATTGCATTGGCTCTATCAAGTAAACCTTGCACGCGTCTACTCAGACGTTCTGCTTCTCTCTTCCTTTCTTGCACTTGGTGGGCTGGTGTCTGCTTTCTTGGCATCCACACCTTGCCGCCTTTCGCTTCTGCACGTCTCGCGTTAACGACGGAAAGATCGACTACTTTGGGTGTAGACGAGAACTTGATTACATCTCGGTACAATAGTTTTGTCTCAGTGGCGAGAGAACGCAGCGTCGGCGGCGGTGGAGGTAGTGTATCCGAGTCGGAGTCGTCAGTGTCAGAAAGACCAGAGGGGTCAAGTGGTGGCGTTGGCGTACGGCCCAATGAAGCTGGAAGAGATGGCAAACTTTCGATTTCCTTGAGTAAATCTTGTCCTTTGAGGTAAGAGTTTTCTGTACGAAGGAAGCGAACAGTCCCGCGAAGTGCGTCGATCTTCAATGTGACATGAGTAGTGATAACATGAGGGCAAAGACTCCGAACAAACCTGTTCTAACAGATGTGAAGTTTCCAAGCTGCCTTCGACCGGAGCTGGTTCCGATTCCACTTGTTGGATCCCAGGCCCTGGATCTCATGAACGATATTCTAGGCTTGAAGAAAACTAGCAACTGACCTGGACGCTCCTGACCAGCGGTCAAAGCCTTGAGCTTAGCGTTATCTTGCTCAAGGGTATCCAGATCCGCTTGTAGCTGCTCCATCGCTTCTTCGTATGCACGTTCTTGCCGTCGGGACTTTGAAAGTTCAGTTTCAAGGCCAACGATGGCATCCGCCTGTTTTTTGACCGTCTCCATCCTGCGTTCCATCAGCTCAATTTTGACTACCGACTCCTGTATATTTTGATCTTTTGTCTTCAGGCTTCTAACCAGTCCTTGCATCTCTTCGCTGAGCTGAGTTACTTTCCGTTCAGCTTCAACGTTGATGGCCAAGTTTGCCTTGATTTCTGCAATCCTGGTTACCCAGGGAGCTGCGCCGGAGACTACTTACAGTCAACAGGAATGTAAGCAATTGGAGTAACTGTGACGATTCACCTTTATGAACATTTTCGCTTTCCAACGCAAGAGGCAACAGCTTGCTACCGTCTTGAACAACGACATTAACGAACGTTCTGATTGTGTCCCAGACAGAATCGCCTGTTTTGATATCTTTCGCCACTGTAACAGTTGCGGTTTGTTTGACAAGCGCCAGCAAAGTTGTCAGTTGGAAAGGAGCTTTGGCACTGCGGGCGTCACTCAAGTGAGGCATGATCTGTTGCGCTAACTGTAACAATGTATTCAGTAGCTGTTGGAGACAGGTACAAGTGAAGCGCAAACCGAGATACTGAAGTTGACAAGCTCGGCAGCGAGGTTACTTAAACCTTTCATTTGGGGGATAAGATGTGCCTTCAGTGTAGTAGAATTCTCGATGAGCTCATCCAACCGTTTGATCAGTTTCCTGTGTGGCCAATATTATCAGCGATGTGAAAGTGGACAAGAGGCTATTACTACTTGGACACAGGTTTTGCGCCTTTGCATAGATCTAAAAGGGCTTGCAAAGGATCAAAGAACTCGGCTTGGATATTATATCCACCCATGTCCAAGGTGACCTCTTAGAACAATCTTAAGAAATATATTGATCATTCGGTGTATCACAAAGGCATACCTTCTTCCTTGAGGATTGACTCTACGGAAGTCTTGGCAAGGCCGATGGAGGCAGAGAACATGTCAAGATCGTGGTCAAACGACAGCAGATAGCCAAGCTCTCGTTCGCCCAAATCGTGTTCAAAGCCATCAAAGTAAGTCTCTGCTAAATGATCAAACTGTGCCTGTATCCTGTGAAAGCGCGTCTTGATAAACTTAAATACTGGCGAACACCTAAACTTACTTGACAATATCGCTGACGCATTCCATCTCGCGGAACTCGTCTCTCCGGAGCAGATTAATATGCATATCGATCCGTTTCTCTACAGGTGCGATCTCAGGGTAGATGCGCCCAACGTTAAGGAAGGATTCCACATCGCAATGGCGCAATATAGCTGCGAAGCGTTTGCATAGAGTAGAAAGTCCGGATATGCGTGCTCTCATCTGACACATGCGGTTAATGGCATCATAAGGCAGACAAATATCTAGTATCTACCTCGCAAACGCCAACAAGGACCTCAGAGACAGATCCATTAAGAGAGTCAGGTAGGCTGTGTGCTTGGGCTACAACAGTATTGATGAGATCCGTTTTACGCGCCATCCGTTGGAAGAACAGATAACAATTCGTGGCATCTGTGTCTGATGCAACGTAAAGCTCTGGCAGGTATGGCTACGTAGGGTGTTAGTAGCTTTTCATTGACAAAACTAGCTGCTGTACCTGGACAATGCTCAGCAGTTCTTTTGATTCCTTGGCCTCCAAACCACGAACTTCGAGGTCAATATACTTCGCCTGATTCTTCGATGCTGATGATTGCAGTTTCATGTTCAAGGACATCATCGCGGCTGTTTGCGACGCAGCCGTAGCTGACTCATTTTGGGCAGTTTGGGTCTGCGTTCGAAGATCGTCAAGATCGCTGAAAATATCTAGTCAGATTCCCGCAGGTGTGACAACAGCTAGAAGAGAGTTTACTGCTGCAGTTGAAGTACGAGTTCTCTGAATTGGCCGATGGTATTTTCCAAATCTTGACAGTTTTCCTCCAGAGTGTCAATCTTAGTTACATGTTCATGAATCTGCATATCCTTTTGGTCTAGAAGCAGAATGAGAGATGGAGGTGTAGGGCAAGAAAAGAAACTCACTAAGATCTTCATTAAGTAGCTTCTCGGTTTCCACGTGGTTCTCTTCAAGCTCGTCACTGAGCTCTTTCAATGACTCAAGATCCTCGATCGTAATTCGCATCTCTTCGATTTTCTAGAGCACGATATCAATAATTCACCAAATTACAGTATAGAATGGGCAATTACCTCGCCAAGCACGAGGTTACGCTCTGTCAGCTGTACTAACATCTCTTCAGCGCC
This sequence comes from Calocybe gangraenosa, assembly GCA_018221785.1. Taxonomy (NCBI): domain Eukaryota; kingdom Fungi; phylum Basidiomycota; class Agaricomycetes; order Agaricales; family Lyophyllaceae; genus Calocybe; species Calocybe gangraenosa. Next base: position 55,766 of record JABCKK010000035.1, read on the forward strand.
AAGAGCATCGTCAAGCTGTAGTTTTAGGTCTTCCACCTGGACCTCAGCATTGGATAATTTGATGAGTGTTGATTCATATTGAGCTAGTGCAGTGAGTTCAACGTGTCGTTGTAGTACAAACGACCACATACATTGTAGGTCGTCGATACCAACGATATCCTTTTCCATCTCGGCGATTCGCCTTCGCTGGTCCTGATCTGTCTCCTGAGTCATGTCGCGTAGCCTATGAATTCAATCAGCATCATTTCTGGTTCGTGTCACCACCGGCGCACTTGATAAGGGCTTCCTTGAGTCGTTCATTCTGTTTCTCTAGCTGGATGTATCCTAAGCTACTCTTTCCAGAGGAAGCTCCATCACCAGCTGTAGAAGAGAGTAAGCAAAAACCACCGGGCCGGCGTCAAATGCTTACTCCCGCCTTCCCTAAAAACGGTGACTTCTACCTCAAGGACTGCCAGCTTTTCCTTGACCTCTTCCAACTCAGCCTCAGCTATCTCAGCGCGTTCTTCAGCGACCTCCTTATCCAGCGCAACCATTTCTAGCTGCTCTTGAGCATCTAGTATACGTGTTTCTGTCAACTGAGACAGCTGCTGAACATCGGCGAGTTCGCGCCTGGCTGCAGTGAGCTCCGCTTGTTGCGATATGAGTTTTGCCTGCAGTTTTAACCGAAGTGTGACAGAAGACTTGGCTTCTGAGAGGTCCGCTTCGAGTTCTTGGATGTGACGGGAGTCTTCCGCGCGTTTTCCTTCCATTACGCGTATTTTAGCACGTAGTTCTTGAAGCTCATGGTCATCCTGTGCAGGGTCCGGTGCCTTGGGTCTGAAGATTAAGCGACCACTAGTCATTACATATATGATCACACATACCACAGGATTTCGTAATGATGATGGGGGGCGGGAAGGTGGTTTTGCAGGCTCAGTGGGCACAGCTTGGAATGAAACAGGTGGTGGACGTGAGGCTTGAGTAGAGGGCGATATGTTGACAGGTGTTTGAGTTAGCGGCGACGATGGTCGCCTGGGTGGTTGGATATGTGGAGACCCTTGAAGTCGGATAGGAGAGCTAGGACGGGGCGAAATTCTATGATCCTCGGCTGGAGACTGAGATGTAGGGAATGATTTTCTAGGCTGGAGCGATAATGAGTTGCGTTTAGAGGGAGACCCGGCTGGCTTTGGAAGTCGTAGTGTCGTCGAAGTAGATGGAACTGGTGAGGACGAGGCTGTAGGCTTTGCAGGACTTGTGGATCGGGGAGACGCATTGGAAGATGGCGGTGAACGCAAAGAGTTTGCTCGTACGAGAACTGAACTCGAAGTTCTTTGATGGCCTTTATCTGGCCGAGTTGTAGGAGGTACTCGCTAGCCAAATTATTAGTATGATGAAAAGGAGGGATAGAGCACTGCGGTTACCTCCATCTCGGAGCCATGTGTACTCTTAACCTGACTAGGGCGTACGAAGATGCCATATCCCGGTTTGCAGCTGAAATATGATTTGCCTTCGACAGTACCATCGTTCTTGCCGTTTGGTTTGTAGAGTTCGATGCCAACCCACCTTCCCTTGGAGAACCCGGTCGTACCTGAGAAGCGAACGACTCCTTGCCCTTGGGCTACAGTTACAATAGTCCCAAGCGCTGGCCCTTCTGAGGAATCCATGCCGAGCCTATAAAGGCCAAGACTTAGAGTGTTAAGGATCTAGGCGAAAAAGTCAAAAACGCGTGCTGTTGAGGTCAGTTTGCAATGACAGATTTGGGCGCCTGTCACACTTTGTGTGAACAAGCTTGCGCAAGCTATCTAGTTCTCTACTTGAACTTCTGGTGGCGTTGAGTGCAAGCCTTCACGCCGCCTTTGGATTAAAAGACTTGTAAATTTTACGTCAATCATCTCACTAACAGGATAGCCTTATCAGCGTGTCACCAGTTATCACCTAAAACCAGCGTCCAACGCTCAGCAATGAATATGTTTTCGGCGCAAGCACAAAGCTCGTCTCGAAGTGGCCCACTTTTCACGACAGGTTAGTCTTCGGTTTATCAGTAGTCGATAAATTAATGTTGTATGTCAGGTGGCTCATTCACCCCGTTCAGCAAGGAATCACAGTCAAGATATGGCCGAAGTTCAGGCTCGGATACTGACCACGACGTTCGTTCTGCATCACGGTCTGATCCATCATCTAATCCACACGAGTCGCAGGACACGGCAGACGGGCAAGCAAATGGTTCCGTTGAAACTTTGCCTGATCCTTCACCTTCAGTACCGTATTGGTCGGCGAAACGGCATCTAACATGCGGCAATCCCACCCCAGGTCCATCTTGGTCGTCGAAGCCGATTCCATGGCGTGGTTCTCCCCCAGGCCGAATCAGAACGGCCCATGCAGCGCTTGTTTTGTGCCTCAACATTGATGTGGACCCCCCCGACATTATCAAAACAAATCCATGCGCTGTTTTAGAGTGCTGGGTTGATCCACACACAATGCCATCTCACAAGGCTCTCGAGGCCATCGGATCTAATCTGCATCACCAGTTCGAAGGGCTCAGTGCCAAAGTCGTCTACAAGCCTATCCTTGATCCATCCCATGACGATCTGAAGCGTTTTTGCCAAACTTCGCGTCGCCAGGCGAAGGAAGACGCAGTCCTGTTCTACTACAATGGTCATGGAGTTCCAAAACCTACCGCTAGTGGCGAACTATGGTGCTTCAATCGTGACTACACCCAGTATATTCCAGTGTCTCTTCAAGAATTACAAGGTTGGCTTGGCTCACCATGCGTATATATCTGGGACTGCTCTGCGGCTGGTCATCTTCTGAATAATTTCAACGTATTTGCGCAACGACGAGACCACGAAATCAACATGATGCATGGCGGATATGCCGATGGCACACAACCTTTGATGAATTCTATTCAACTTGCCGCTTGTGCGGCTAACGAACAGCTTCCTTCGTGCCCAGAATTACCTGCGGACATATTTACATCGTGTCTCACCTCCCCAATCGACATAGCCCTCAGATACTTTATCTTGAATCATCAACTACCCAACAATATCACATCCGATATGGTCCTTCAGTTACCAGGCGACCTCAAAGACCGACGCACACCGCTAGGAGAGCTCAATTGGATCTTTACTGCCATCACAGACACTATTGCATGGACCACCTTCTCTCGCGACATCTTTACTCGCCTGTATAGATGCGATTTGTTAATTGCGTCGCTTTTTAGAAACTTCCTTCTTGCAGAGCGTATAATGAAGGACCACCATTGCACGCCACATACCTATCCCTCCCTCCCTCCAACCAACACCCACCATCTATGGGCAACTTGGGATCTTGCGGTAGATACATGCCTCCGACAATTACCCGACCTGTTATCGCAAAAAGCAAATCTCGTCATCGTGGGAGCACCCTCACCAACGTCGTTTAGCGCAAGATCTGGACGTATGGGCGGTGGCAGTCGCCAGGACAAAACATTTGTATCTACGTCGAAACCGGGAGATAAAGCTTATGTTCGCAACCAATTTTTCACTGACCAGCTTACTGCCTTCGAGGTTTGGATCTCGCGTGGCGGGTCAGCACTGACTAAGAAGGGACCTATGTCTTTACCGCCTACAGGAGATAAGAACCCTACCAACTCGGGGTCTACTAGCCAACAAGAACTTCAGGATAACCA
>JABCKK010000036.1:0-57685 GCA_018221785.1 Calocybe gangraenosa
ACTTAGGTCGGAGGGCGTGTGCTTCGACCACGTGCGACAAATTATCACGAATGATCTGATACATACCCTAAGCATGGTCCTTACCAACAATAATGGCCCGCAAGAAGCGGTTGCTTGATGACGACGATTCAGACTCGTCGTACCAGTCAGAGGCAGACTTTGAAGTCGAAAATGACCCTACAGCACGAGAGGAGCGCGAACTATTCGAAAACCCTTACCAAAGAAAAAAGAGACGGAGGAACACCAGGGATGACGCTCTCTATGGTGTATTTGCAGAGGACAGCGAAGATGAATATCTACAGTCTAAACGCAAAGGGCCTGCGCCAAAACGAAATGACTGGGCAAAAGCTCCGGCCTTTGTTTCAGGCGACAAAAAGGTGGTTCTCGAACAAGAGAAAGAAATGGATGTTACCAAGGAGGAACCGGAGAATATAGAGGACGACGTCGGCTCAGGAGATGATGAAAGCAACAGTGAAGAGGTGGATGCCATTGATTCTGACGACTCCGAACCTAGTCCACCGTCTCCTCGTGTACGAGAGGAAGAAGACGACGAACTACAAATACCACGGATGGGTGGAATGGGTCTAGGCGCTGCAAAATTATCGCCTGCTTTCTCATCCTCCAAGGGCGGTATTGGCTCCTCTTTGAAAGCCTCTATCTCTGACGAAAGCAGCCCTTACTCTGCACATTCGAAAGGTGGCATTGGGGCACGAAATACAGCTGCTGCGTCTACGCCTATCGTGCCGACTCAAGACCTACCCTCAGCATTTGGGAAGCGCTCCTTCCTCCGAAATGCAACATCCTTAAACCCTACACCCGCCCTCGACGCATCGGATGCGGCTCATTTCAACAAGCTTCAAGGTACTTTTGGTGCACGTATGCTCGCAAAGATGGGTTGGCAGGCTGGGACTGGATTGGGAAGTACCGGAGAGGGCATCGTGACTCCCATTGAGAGCAAGTTGCGACCACAGAAGATGGGAATTGCTTTCAAAGGGTTCAAGGAAAAAACGGAACAGTCCAAGAAGGAGGCAAGGCGACGTGGAGAGGTTATCAGTGATGACGAGGATGAGAAGACAAAAAAACTTCGCAAGAAGGCTAGAGAGCAGGAACAGAAACGATCAGATGTCTGGAAGCGGCCAAAGAAAGCGAAAATCAAGCTTGAACACAAGACCTACGAACAAATTCTTACTGAAAGCGGCCAGGAACCAGTCAATACAGGCATCGGCCAGATCATTGACGCAACTGGTGCTGTAGTGAGTGTACTCTCTATCTTTCTATAGGCCATACGCTCACCGTTGCTATCCTCAACAGCCGAGAGAAGTGTCTTCATTGGCTGATATATCATTGAGCGGCTGGGTGCCTTCAAACGACCCAACACGAATACCTGAAGTCCGGCACAACATCCGCCTCATCGCTGAATCATGTAAAAGTGACCTCGATGGTCTCGCTCGGGAAGCGAGGGCTCTCGAGCAGCGGAAGAAGTTTGCTATTGAAGAGGATGCGCGTCTACGTAAGAAAGTCGCGTATGAAGCAGAACGTATGTTTTCCACTTTCAATCCTCACATACTGTACCAAACACCTGCCTTTCAGTGATCAAAAAGCTACAGAAAGTCCAAATTGTCGTGAATGATATTGATGCTAAAGCGAAGGAGCTCGCGTCTGTGTACGAACTTTCGTTAGAACCCTTCTCGCCCCTTTTTTACACATTGGTGGATCAATTTTCACGCGAGTTCGAGCAATATCGATTAGACGAGGTTGTAGTCGCAGCAATAGCCCCATCAGTCCGGCGCATGGTCGCCGGCTGGAATCCCCTCGAGGATCCAACAGCCTTTATTTACACTTTCAGGACTTGGCGGCGTGCCCTAAGAGTCAATGCAGAGGACCCAGCGCCAACGTCAGAAGTGGACATCTATGGCTCCAAGACGCATGTTGCAGCAGCATCCACGAGGTGCGATACACCTATCCCGTCTTTTATATCGCGTTTTGATGTCGTCGTTAGTGAAAAGTTCATGACCCCATTTGAGAGCCTTCTTTGGAATGTCTGGTTGCCCAGAGTCCGAACATGCATCAATAACGATTGGCTACCGTCAATTGCACTGCCTGCCGTTAAGCTATATGAAGCCTGGGGCACCTTCCTTCCATCTTTTATTCGTGATAACTTACTAGACCAACTCATCCTCCCCAAAGTTGAAAAGGCGGTCGCTAGTTGGCATCCCAAGAAAGACCAAGTATCGTTACAGGCTATTGTATTTCCTTGGCTGCCACATATAGGATTGCGGATGGAAAGTCTTATTGGTGATGCCACCAGGAAAGTGAAGAGTTTACTGAGAAATTGGAGTGTTGGCGACAATATACCCGTAGAATTACCTGCTTGGAAAGAGGTGGGTAAAACTAGTTCTTAGGCCTATTCCAGTTTTGTTCACAAGCTCTTCTAGGTTTTTGACGCGAAGGATTGGGATTCAATGCTATTGAAATACGTTGTCCCTAAGCTTGGTGCCACTCTCCGTGACGACTTTCGGATCAATCCCCGCGACCAAAAAATGGAACCTCTGCACCACGTCCTGCAATGGTCCAATATCATCAGACCTTCCATCTTTTCCCAGATCCTTGAAACGGAATTCTTTCCAAAATGGCTCGACGTTCTTCATCTATGGCTTGTTCAACCTCGCGTCAGCTTCGAAGAGGTCGCACAATGGTATTCCTTCTGGAAGAGCGTGTTCCCAGAAGCCGTACAAACAATACCTGGTGTTGGTCGGGGCTTCACCAGAGGCCTGCAGTTGATGAATAAGGCGATCGAGCTTGGCTCAGATGCACCTACACAGCTAGAGCGACCTGACTTCCGTGCAGAACAATTGCTGGCGTCTAACAACACACCTAGCCGCAATGATGCTAAGGGAGCAGCGACGAAGACGCCATTGAGACCTTCAGCACTGACGCAAGAAATCACGTTCAGGTCTATCGTTGAGGACTTTGCAGCATCGCATAATCTTCTATTTATGCCCACTGGTCGTGCACATGAACTTTCCAGGATGCCTCTCTTCCGCGTCAGTCCCACAGTTGACGGAAAGGGCGGATTGTTGGTCTATATCTTGGATGATGCTGTATGGGCTCCGGCCGCCGATGGAGAGAGTTTCCGGGCTATTTCTCTTGAGGATATGGCTCTGAGGGCTAGTGGGTCGTAATATGGATATAATTAATATAGAGCTATATTTGTACCAGTGCCACCTTGTGTTGCTCGCATATGAGCTGTCTATTCGAACGTCACTTTATACTTAAAGCCACATCCTGAAATCAAAGGGAGCCAACTGTACACTAATAATACCAGAGAGCTATTTTTGTTCGACCAGAACAATTTTTTTCCTTTCTGCCTTGGGTTTCGTTTCTCCCGCCCGTGTGTGCTTTCTTCTCCTCTCCTCTTTGACACGTCGTGCGTCCAGCATAGTGCGCTTGAGCTTGGATGCCTGATACACTGCTTTTGGCAGATGTCGCGCCCTGATTGCATACAAAACATCAGCCTATTACGTACAAGTACAAGTAACACAAAGGACTCTACGAACCTCACAACTTTACTGATCTGGCTGTCCATCTTCCATCGATTTTTCAGGCTCTCCCGATACTCAATAGCTGCTCGCTCACGCGCGGTGATGACACCGAGCTTGTCTGATGCCTTTGCCTTCCATATCCGAACGTTTCCGTCATCCGAGCCAGTCACAACAAACCGTGCATCTGCAGAAAAAATCGAAGAAGACACTCTGGATATAGATCGGTATGTAGAACGACCTGAGTTTCACAATCGCTGACCTTTGCATGCGTTTTGTATGGTAGACCTCTGGTGAGTGACCCTGACCTTCTCTCCATATCCTGACAGTTCGGTCCCATCCACCACTCACAAACTCGAGGCCTGTGGGACTCCAGTCACAGCTCATGACTGCTGCAACGTGGGCTTTGTAAATTTGGCTCGGAGTTTCTAAATGTCGAATATCGAACGTGTAAAGATTGTGGTCTTCGGAAGCTAGCAAAATGGATGTTGGAAAGGTTGGTGACCATGCGAGAGAGTTACTCCGCATCTGGACGATACCGTAATGAATAAGACATAACAAGCCTTGTCCGCTCTCACCTGCATAACAACACGGCGTTCAGCTTTTCCTGTTCTGATGTCGTACAAGGTGAACGTGCGGTCTGAACCAATGCTCGCAAGAACAGACGATTCACTGAGGTTGAATCGAACACTTGTGATTGTTTCTATAGAAGTAGGAAACGTGAGATTCGATATAGCAGCACTCCTACATTTATCAATATAACTATTGCGAGGTTGTGAAGGTTGCAGGTCACTCACTTAGTTTCATCCCAAATTTGTACAAGATTCGAAGCTGTCGCAAAGAGGGGATCCGACCTATGGTGATCTATCGAGCTAAAATACATGGGTACCCTGAGTCTTCCAAAGGGAGTGAAGAGATAATGATACCAACTTGAAAGCAGATTTCCCTGAGTAGACTGTTAATGGCTAGTGCGCTAATCAGTATGACTTGAATAAGGTGTTCATTAACAAACCACGTACTTGATCTGAAGACTCGTTTCCTATTGACCATAACTTGACATCTCTGTCAACCCCACAGCTCAATAGTCTGCTCCCTTCGGCAAAACACAACCCCGAGACCTTTCCTTTATGTGCCTGGGGTAGCTTTAGCAACTTATTACGCGTGGAGAGGTTGTGTATGATGACCCCTATGTTTGGGGTTGGAAATGGTAGCTTCCAGACCGAGCACAGACGCACCTCCGTCCCAGCTGCCGCTGGCGACTGTTGTGAGAGATCCAGGTTGTTTTGCAAGAACTTCGACAGCGTCAATATGCCCTTCCAGCGCATCTACAAAAGGTTTAGCAAATAGACGGTCCATTTTCGCCGCATTCAGAGCACGGATCCGTTCTCTAGCCCGGGCGAAAGGGTGCATGAGAGGGTCAAGGTTCCGCGACGTAGGAGTTGGATCGCCTGGACGCATTGGTAGATGAGCAGCGGGCGCATGCTGTAAGACTGATATTTTCTGCAAATATGCATTGGCAAAGGGGTTTATCGTTGTATGCGCTGATAACGAGCTTTCGTACCTACCACCATGGGTGTATTGCCCTAAAGAAAAAATATGAGGCTTACTTAATCACTTCGTTTACTCCTGTTCACTGGCGCCCGTTCATAGCTCATCCTTCCTTTGCACGTATCGGTCGAAACGGAAGGCTGATTAGAGAAGCCCTCTTGCATGTCAGGTCAACAAGTCATTGACGTCGACGCGCCTATCATTGTGGATCTCACGCAGGTAATAAGTATCGACTTGACAGAAGACGATAATATCAAACAGTATACTCCTTCTCATCACGGTAAAAAGTCACCATCTCGTACAAAAGTCGTCTATACCCCAAAAAACACGTACGCTTGTATCATCGAATTCAATTTCATCAGTAACATCCTCGTAATACAAGAAATTCCCTTCAAACAAATCAATTCCCTCCCATACCAAATTCAGCCCCCTCTACCCAGGCATCACCAGTGTCGTATACACACCCGATACTTAACGATAGGGCTACCAAGCGACACAAAAAAGACGTCGCACCGACTGTCATTGACGTTGATGACGTTCCTACCCAGCTAATACCCCCTGTCACTGCAGGAGATAAAAGGGGAATCATTGAGCTTGATAGTGACGGTGAGGATGTTGTCGTCAAACACAAGGTATGCGCCTCTTATTGCTAGCGTAGTTTACAATTTCATTGTAAGGTATTTTAGAAATTGAAATTTGAGGGCCGCCCGACCTCCGATGAAGAGGATGTCTATGAACGGTGCCATGCTGGATATGACCTGAATAACGAAGAACTTGTAGGCTCTTCCCAATCCTGACTGAATCTTCAACTAAGTGAACCGTAGTGGAAACCAGTGAATGTGAACAAAGCAAAAATCAGCTTTGATATGGCAGAGGGCATCCAAGGGCTTGCAATATCAAATCCACCCGTAGTACACTGTCATATCCCCCGCCCCGACATCTCTCGTCCACTTCTTTCTACCAACCACCCTAAGTGGAATTTTCCCGTCAGTCTTGCTATTCGTGATCTTGGACACTTACTAAGTTCCCGTAGACTAACCGGGTACACTATCGACATCCTCGCCCTATCAAGTCATTTCAACCAACACAGCTACACAACGTTAGCCGGAGAAACCCAGTACAGCCGCTAAAGCTTTTAACATCGTTCAAAGCAGCCGCAGGAGGTGAATGATGACACTACTTAACAAACCTCCCTCGTTGATTTTTAAATCATTGGTTAGCCATCACGCAAATTGAACAATGTGGAAGTTGGGTAGCAATTAGTAGTGGCACCGTTGGGGGACAGCCTGACCAACCCAATGGTATACCTCTTATTCATGCTGTAAATACGTACTCATGTAAAGTGCTAATTCGTTGGGTGGTAGACGAACACAATCCATATAACAAAGAAGGCACCATAATGGTGTGGGACAATGCTGTCCACGTTCTCCCGGGGCACTCTCGTGAACGAGGAGAAGGTGCTTCATCTTCTGACATCTTTTGATATTCTTTACTCACTCATCTTTAGAAGTGAAACATTATACAGTGCATGACTTGAAGTTTGATCCTTGCAGGTAGGTCAATACCTTACCCGTGTTTGATATAGTACTTGAAGACCTCGATCCTAAAGCTCTTCCATTGTGTCATCTGGGAATGACAAGTCCGTCCATGTATGGACGCTTGATGATGACACAAACTCGTTTTTTTTGAGTAGCGTGTGTGAGCATAATTAGGACTTGATAGCCACGCCCTCTTCCACAGCTCCATTTTTTACAGGGAGGTATCAAAATGTTCCACATGACCTTGCGTTTAAACCTGGCGAGTCGATTCTTGCCGTAGCAGAACGGTAAGGCTATAAATGTCACTTAACGTTCAGTCATCTCACGGCTCCCAGCATGTTGATGATTTACTCAGATATAAGTCCTGAAGCATCGTTTTCGCAGCTATCTCTTTCTGGGTCAAAAAGACATAAATACATCATTGGTGCGATTGCATGGGGCCATGGACCTACAGCTTCCTATCTTTTCGCATCGTCAGAGCCCAAAGATAATATTTTATTTGGATACCATGGTGCATTTGACGCGACTGTTAATAGGCTTGTCTATCACTTTGATGAGGACGGTGCGGGAGATGCCATCACAGTAACCGAAGACGGTACTTAATATCCTTGTCCAAGCACAGAACTCACCTCATGCTTGTTTTATTCAGGTGAAAGGCTGGCTCTCCTGACGCGTTGTGAGGAGCGACGACATTCCCTCCAGATATACGATGTCCGCCGTGCGACACCAAAAACCGTACTGAATGTGGAGCTTGACCCTTTCCCCCAAGACCTGGAGGGTGAAGTTACCAGCGCTGCCTTCAGCCCGGATGGAATATATATTGCGTTAGGCCGAAACGACAATCATACGCATGTCTACGATTCACGAAAGCTTGATCGCGTCATCTTCGATTATGAGCACCATGGCCAGTGCCGCACCAACCCAGGAGCTCAGTCGTATGGCGTGGTCGGGGTTCGTTGGGTTGAAAAGGATTCACTTACGCCTATGGGTTTAATCACGGGTGGAAATGATGGTGAGCTAACAAGCATTTCCAGAGCTTACAAATAAATTTTGCATCCAGGCTGTGTACGTTTCTGGGACCCCCTTCGAGCCGTGGATAGTGCTAATAACGGTATCGTGCTTGGGGAAATGAACTCGGATATTGCCCACTTTTCCGTTGGAGATCGTACCCAAGGACAGCGCCCGCTGATTATGTGTGTTGTTTGCCTTAGAGGCAGAGTCGTGCGCAGCTTACTTCTTTATCTTGTAGCGGGGACTGTGCAGGGGAGATTTCCGTATTTGATATCCAGGCCTCTTATTTTCAGTACATGTACCGATAATATTAGCTTTTGCATCTCGTCGTTGTATCACTATCATATATATTTATGTATGTTTGCCGGATCGTTCTCGGGCCGGCTTCGGGAAATAGTTTGCTCTGTGCGTCTATGTGCTTGCACTAGATGGATCAAAGGGAGGTTCTACATGACCTCCCCTTCTCATGCCTCACAAAGAATCCCCAAACGCTCTGTTCTTAGGGCTTGATTTGTCGACCCAACAGCTCAAGGCTATCGTGATAACGCAGGAATTGAACCTCGTACACGAATCTTCTGTGCATTTCGACAGTGACCTTCCAAACTATGGGACGACGAATGGCGCCCTGTGTGGACCTGGCGATGGAGTCGTAACATCACCTGTTGGAATGTGGATAGAAGCTATTGATCTATTGTTTCAACGCTTAAAAGAATCAGGTGTAGAGGTTGGTGCGATAGCAGCTATATCAGGAGCTGGCCAGGTGAGCCACTTTTTTTGCTATCTCAAGGTCATTGACTGAGAAAAACTTCAGCAACATGGATCAGTCTATTGGTCGAAAGCTGCAGACACACTCTTGGCTACTCTCGATCCATCTCAAACACTTGTTTCCCAACTGGTGCCAGGAGCATTTTCGTCGCTCACGGCTCCAATCTGGCAGGATTCTTCAACGACAAAGGAATGTAAAGATCTAGAGCAAGCTATCGGTGGACCTCAGGCACTGGCAGATCTTACTGGAAGCCGAGCGTATGAACGATTTACCGGCAATCAAATTGCAAAAGTAAGTCGACTCTTTCAACCTATACGTTTTACTACAGTTCCTGATCTTCAATCTTCAGATACGTCGACTCCATCCTGAAGTATACAATTCAACATCCCGTATCTCCCTAGTTTCCTCGTTTATTCCCTCACTCTTTTTGGGCCGCGTTGTCCCCATAGATATATCAGACGCGAGTGGGATGAACCTCATGAATGTCATCACTTGCAAATGGGATGATACCCTTCTCGAGGCCTGTGGTGGCAGTGAACTGCGTACTAAATTGGGTTCCGAGCCAGAAATAGGTGGGAATGTATTTGGGAAGGTCAGTAAATGGTGGGTTGAACGATGGGGCCTTGATGCCAGTAAGCATTGCCGTTTTGGCTATTTCCATATCGTATTCATCAACTTGGTCAGACTGCATTGTTGCCCCGTTCACTGGAGACAACCCGGCTTCTGTAATTGCACTCTCAGCTCCAGGCGATGCTGTGCTTTCTCTCGGTACATCTACCACATTTCTTCTTTCCGTTCCTGGATCCGATACTCCTCCGAAAAGGTTCACGACCTCTCACCTTTTGTCGCATCCTACAGATTTGCGTGGAAAAATTGCCATGCTCTGCTATAAGAATGGCGCACTTGCACGGGAACAGGTCAGGGACCGCTATGCAGATCGAGATTGGAATCGTTTCAACGAGCTTGTGGAGGAATTTCCTCCTGGAAATAATGGAAATTTTGGACTTTACTTCCCTCTTCCGGAAATAATCCCTCCTGGTGTGGTTGGGCAGCACCTATTTTTTGCTGACAAGCTAGAGAAAGGAGTCAGGCCATTATCCGTCGATGATATACCGGCGAACGCACACCCACGTGCGATCCTAGAATCGCAGTTCTTGTCTATTCGATCTCGAATTGCAGACATTTTATCCAAGGATTCACCACCTCTTCAACGACTTGTAGTAACTGGTGGCTCCTCGGCCAATCAAACCATTCGGCAGCTTGCAGCAGTATGCCCTACCATTCTGTTCAATCTTGCTCAGACGCTGATGGCTCTGTCAATAGGACATCTTCAACATGAAAGTATTCGTGTCCTCTACAAAGGAAGCAGCGGGTATGGGTGGTGCGCTTCTGGCAAAATTTGCATGGTGGAAGGCTCAACGTGGGGGTGAAGGAACTTTTGAAGAAATGTCCAAAGGGGACCTGATTGGACTGCGTTGCGTAGCAGAGCCGAGGAGAGAAGTTGCAGGAGATTATGAGGAGCTGGTGGGTGTGTATCGCGCTTGCGAGGAGCAGGTCGTCTTCCAAAGCAGTTCAGCAGACTAAAATACAACATATATTTAACGCTTCTGATTTGGACATATACGTTGGATATGTTCCCTTTTTGAATAGGAGTAGCAATAGTTTACCTTACTCTCCATCGGTCGTGGTCGTTAGTCACTATTCAGCCTTAGAGAACTGATCTATATAGGCCGTTGCATGATGGATAATTTTTTCGTTGGTTGACCTGCAATAAGTAAGTTGGTGGCAAGGCTCTAATGTAACGCCTACGAAGACGCAGACAGTTGAACTGAAGGGTTAATAGCTGCTATAGTCGTTCTACATATAAGCTGATAACTGTATCTAATCTATGGTGATATATTTATTCTGATCTACTAAATTAATAGACGTATGTTGTGGTCCTTCTCCACAGCTCAGCTTTGCACCCGTTCAATCTTCTTTCACACTCGGAAAATTCTACAGCCTAGCGCCTATACCCCCTTGCTTTCCTGCAGACGCCAAGTTATGGAAGGTTCAGAGTCCTTGAAGCGGTCATCTCACGGCCCCAAACCAGCAAACAAACGATTTAGGCCTCTTGACACCTCAGATTCTACACATATGTCCGTGGAACAATCAAATGAGGGGGGTGAAAGCACTGGGCTCATGGCTGAGGATACTGATACTCACGAGAGTCCACGGAAACGCACGAAGCAGGAAAAGAGGGTTGGACGTCGGAGTCGTCGCGGAACACGGGATGATAATACCACTGAGGGTCTAGACGTATTGAACCATCCAAAGCTGCCTCGCCTACCTAAGCGGCAATGTGCGCTTCTCATAGGTTTTTGTGGATCAAGCTATAGTGGGATGCAAATGTACGGTGTTTGTTGCGCCTCGTTTTACTTGCGTGCACTGACTGAAATACATGTTCTATAGTCAGCCAGATCATTCAAAAACTATTGAGGGCGTCCTTTTTCAAGCAATGGTTCGTGCAGGAGCCGTCTCCCAAGATAACGCGGATGACCCGGTCAAAGTAGGTGCTGCAACCCGCCTATTCTGGCGTGTTGACCTTTTTATATATTTTAAGATTGGACTCGCTCGCGCGGCTAGGACGGACGCGGGCGTTCACGCGGCAGGAAATTTAGTTTCACTTAAGATGATAACAGCAATCCCTGATGTCCCAGACGTCGTTGAACGCATTAACGAAGAGCTACCCTCTGACATTCGTCTATGGGGATACGTACGTTTCTTTGTTCCGAATGTTTTCTCATATTCATCCCAAGTCCTACTCCAGGTTCGAGTCCAAAACTCTTTCAATGCGCGTCTGTCCGTTACATCTTATCTGGAGTTTCTCTTGAACACCTGCTGAACACCATCGTCCGTCCAGGGTCTGCGATAGCCGAAAATACACATACTTCTTTCCTGCATACCTTTTGATTCCTCCCAAGCCTGGTAGTGGTCTGAATCGGTGTTTGCGCCAATATACAGCAACACTCTCGCAGGAACTACAAGCGTCAGCGGTAGATTCGTCGAAAGCACACGCATTTTGGGCAGATTCTGACCTTTCTAGTCATGAAGGAGAGCTTCTGCGCAAACGCGCCTGGAGAGTGTCGATAAATGAGATGGAACGGCTCCGGTTAATCGCGCAGAAGTTTGAGGGTACCCACAATTTCCACAATTTTACTGTTGGACGTGAATTTGGTGACCGGAGTAACCAAAGACACATGAAGAAAATTGAGGTATCCAGAAGTGTTCTTCGAATACACGTATTCTAAATCACTTCGAACAGATCGCAGACCCAGTGGTTTACGGTGACACAGAATGGATCAGCGTGCTATTCCATGGTCAAAGCTTCATGTTGCATCAGGTAATTTAGCTGTTTCCTACCAATCAATTTAAGTATCTCACAGAAAATTGCTAGATCGTGAGTCATGTCACTTGAGGACTTTTTTCGAAGTAACAGTAGTATTGTAGCGCAAGATGATGTCTGCTTTAGTATTGTCCTGTCGCACACATGCACCAGGACAAGTCATTGATGAGGTGAGCTTATTCGACGCCACTCATGTTCTTATACTTATCAACCTTCGTAGCTATACGGGCCACGTGTCGTTTTTATTCCGAAAATGCCTTCCCTGGGACTTCTGTTAGAAGAGCCAGTGTTCGATTCTTACAATACACGAATGGCGGCCATAAACGAGAAACTCGAGCCTTCGGATCCTAGTTACAGGCCTCCGATAAGCTTTGAGGCGCACTACGAATTTATTAACGCGTTTAAGCAAAAATACATCTACGAGAACATGCGCCATATTGAGGATCGGGACGGATTGTACGTCTTGGCGTGTACTGCTTGATCCCCATGTGACCTTTCCACTACGTAGGTTCGACGCCTGGATGCGCCACTTAGACGCATATTCGGGAAATGACCTACTCTACCTTAACCCCAGAGGTACGATACCACAAGCTGCAGTTCTTAAGAAAAACGAGCGCCGCGAGAACCCATTCCGAGAAAAGAGGAGGTTTGATGCCACAAGCTTCTCTGCAGAAGACGAGAAGGTCAAGTTTTCCGGAGATGAAGACGAAGAGGAAGCCCCCATAGACAAAAGAGATCTTGCTGATACGGAGGGGTAGCATTAATCTATATATTGACTAACACCGGCTACAGCTGTCATGATTGGAACTTCCGCATTGTCTGTATTTCATTGAGTAGGGCTTGGAGTCTGTCATCGTCAATCTTTACTAGACTGCACAGCTTGATGAGTGTAAGAACGATGTCCAGAAATTGGTGATTAACCTCGGAATAACGCTCTTTGCTTCTTCCGAGTCCGCAGGACATAGATTTGCAATTTGAGCGGTCTCGAACTAGGTTCGACGCCTGGATGCGCCACTTAGACGCATATTCGGGAAATGACCTACTCTACCTCAACCCCAGAGGTACGATACCACAAGCTGCAGTTCTTAAGAAAAACGAGCGCCGCGAGAACCCATTCCGAGAGAAGAGGAGGTTTGATGCCACAAGCTTCTCTGCAGAAGACGAGAAGGTCAAGTTTTCGGGAGATGAAGACGAAGAGGAAGCCCCCATAGACAAAAGAGATCTTGCTGATACGGAGGGGTAGCATTATTCTATATATTGACTAACACCGGCTACAACTGTCATGATTGGAACTTCCGCATTGTCTGTATTTCATTGAGTAGGGCTTGGAGTCTGTCATCGTCAATTTTTACTAGACTGCACAGCTTGATGAGTGTAAGAACGATGTTTAGAAATTAGTGATTAACCTCGGAATAACGCTCTTTGCTTCTTCCGAGTCCGCAGGACATAGATTTGCAATTTGAGCGGTCTCGAACTGTGTCAAAGCTGGCTCCCTTCTTAGTGTCCTTATGTGGAAATTCCTCCCAAAATCAGAACGTGAGAGCAGGTGCACGGTTAGCAACGCACTCTCGTACCGCGCTTGCGGAATCGGTGGTATTAAACTTCGTGAATGTCTTTACATATTCAAGCGTTTTGTTGTATACACTATTTTTTTTAATCCGCACAAAGGTTGAGCGGGCGACGCAAAGTAATTAAGCAAGGGCTACACACGCTGTATCCGGCGCGTCTTTGTCCCTGTTCTCCAATAGATATTTGACTTCAGAGATCAAGAGACAACCAGCATTGTTGAACTCTGAGTGGACGTCAGCATAGGTAAACTGAGGAGTTCATTAGAGTTATTGGAGCATGCCTGGTCCTAGCTTGAGTGCTGATGCATCTTCCTCCTCAGTTGTCGGTCGATGCTTTAGTCGAGGAGTGGTCATTGAAGAAGGAGAGAGAGATGTATACCATGTTTACAACTGGGTTGATTGATATACAAAGCCAAACATGGCACAAATATTCATTCATTGGCAGTTGGTTTACAAGGCCTAGATAACTCAATGAAACATAATATATTATTTGACTGTTCTACTGTCGCATATATAGTTGACTTCACCAAACGGTACAAAGAAGACAGAAACTACAAAGAAGACAGACAGCAAGTAAATCACGAACGTCAACCTCATTACAACAACTTGCTTCTGAAATTTTCACAAAAGCCATCGTTCTTATGAGGGTTCTTTTGGTGACGACGCGGGTTGGCTTTGAGCCGAACTCGATGTTTCTGCATCAGTCCCCAAAGTCATCGCCTCGACCTGTCCGACTAAAACTGAGCTCGCTACCAGGTCACTCCTGGAACGCTCTCTCTCCTTTTCTGGCTGTCCTTTTCCTTGTGTATTACGACGAAAAACCTTTGGGTTATATAGCTCGGCAGACTTGGCAAGTTCGATTTCGACATCAAAAAGCTGGTCGTCATGTTGGGAGTGATAAACAAACTCACTTTTGGAGGGGGTCTCTCAAACCCGTGGTCAGAATATTCTAGACGAGTCTCTGAATGTTCAGATGCACTATAGGGGGCACTTGTTGGATGGTGAATGGGCACCCCGGCATTTGGCTGGGCTGGGCTGGGCAGCCTGATATTGCGACTCGACGTGTTGTTGCCCCATGCTCCTGAAGCGATGGGCATCCGCTTTTCAGGTGCGACACTCACAGAGGACAACGGCGGGAAATCTGCGGAAGACTGCAACGGAACAGGCTGCTTCTGCTGGGACGACAGTGCATGATTATTGTTGTTGGAATGTCCAGAGTTCCCGTTGAGGCTTCGCGGTGCAGATATAGGAGACATTGTACGCGAATTGGCGTGTGAGTGGTCATGATGCCGTGACTGTCCATATGTTGGGTGTAACGTTGGTTGTGGTTTGAGGCCGACGGCCCAGTCTGGACGAAGTGGTAACGGATGTTGCGAAGAGGTACCTGAGGTGTATGTCCGTCGCGAAGATGATGATGTCGTAGACGATGACTACGTAGAAAACAAATCAGTATGAGATATGTATTCACAACGTTACTCACAGCAGTTGATGACACATCGTCGCAATTTGATGAGCGACTATTGACTGAACTCGCGGCACTATTGTTTGATGTCTTTCTTGTATTGCTCAGGCGTGGGCCAATAGCATCCCCGCCCACTGATCCGAGGGAGGAGATATGTCCGCCTTGACTCACTCCAGGGCCATAGCTCCAGGCTGGAGTGCGCCCATCGCTCATGGGTGGAATACCCCTTGCCTTGGTTCCGTTGGCGCCATTGTGCCTACTGGGACTCCGCCCGTTGGTAGAAGAGCCTGTATGGGTTGAAATTCCACTACGAACTATCGAAGGCGCACTGTTGTTGTGTGCAGGATTTCCCATTACACCGCCGTTTAACGATCTTGGCATCTCGTACATATTGTGCTGAACATGTGGAGGAGGAGGAGGAGGAGGCTCTACATGTTGCCCAGGTTGGGTTTGATAATATGGGGCCACCGGGTATGCATATGGTTGGTGGGGTGGTAACATGTAGGGTGAGTAGTGAGGTCCA
The DNA here is from genome assembly GCA_018221785.1 of Calocybe gangraenosa. Lineage (NCBI taxonomy): Eukaryota > Fungi > Basidiomycota > Agaricomycetes > Agaricales > Lyophyllaceae > Calocybe > Calocybe gangraenosa. The sequence continues at coordinate 15,341 of JABCKK010000036.1, forward strand.
TGGATAGGAGGGGCAGTTGGATGGCTGAGGCCCTGTGGAGGCGGTGGAGGCGGTGGAGGCGGCTGTACTTGCATATGCGCTGGTGGAGATTGGAGGTGTGGAGGTGGCCAGCCATAATGATGGCTGGCGTACCCGCCAGGTTGAGGGGACGCATATGGCTCACTGCTGGACGGCGTCGAGGGATCAGATATACTATGTTGCACAGGAGGCGGAGATTGATACGGGTAAGGTGGATAGTAAGGATATCCACCAAAGTAGGCATTGGGAGGCTGCCCAGGAGGAGGTGAATATGGGTACATGTACTGAGGTGGGTGGTACCCATGAGGAGGTGGAGGGGGCTGTGACGGATCGTAAACCGTGCCCTGAGTTGGCTCATAGATTGTTGCGTATGTGAAAGATGGTGAGGGCGCCCTGGAATTTCGAGAACTACCTTGCCCTCCATTGTAGGGAGGGGCAGAAGAGCGTAACGACCTTGACGAGGACGAGGACGATGCATTGCGCGTAACATGGCGAACATCCTTCTTTTCACGCACAATGGGTCCAGAAGGACCTGAATACTCGCTCTCCGTTGCGGGAGAGCTCGCTATCTCATCCAACTCGCCAGTAACGCTGCTTCCTCCCCCTCCACCAGAACCTGAGACCAAACTCAGAGAGGATGAGCTTGCACTCATATCCTTACCCTTATCTTTGTCTTTTTCCTCGAAGTCCATAAAAATCCGCGACCTCGCCTCATTATAGGCTGCCTCTCGCTCTTCTATTGTCATTCGTTTCTTGTTGCTGCCGCCCGTCGCATTGCTCCGCCCGCCAAGGCTACCCGACTCGGAAGGTTCAACATCAGAGAGATCCGCGTCTTCCCCGGCGACAGAGCCCGTTTGTGATTGCGTTTTATTTGGTCGACGATCACGATCTGGTGGTGACCGTCGCATAATTTTGAAAGCTGGTTGTGTGATCGCTTCGGCTGGTACTAGATCGCAAAGCCTCCGAATAGGACTATTAAGATGAATAGATGTATGAATGAGAAAGGGAGGATAAATAAAGGTCGAGGTGGAGATACATACATTCGACTTTCGGGCGTTGCGAGGACCGTGATGCTCTTGCTGGCATGATCGCTCGTGGGTAAGAGCTTATAAAACGCAGAGCAGCGGTGTACAAGCATCCGTTGATAGGACGTTGATGGCATTAAATCGATGCGAGCTCTTATTGATCGCACGGAAAAAAAAAAAAAGTTAGTGAATGGGCGGTGGGGAAGACCAGGGAGTGCAGACTCGGGCATCGCCAAGTTGGAAAAGGGTGCCAGCATACCTTTTATCTTTGATAAGACCCTCCATGACTTCTCCCATCTGCAAGACGTAGATCCTATCTTTACTTTTGAGGGCTTCTAGAATTTGAGAGTCGACATCTTGTTGAGGGTTAGTAGACGTGGGAGCGGTATTGTCCAAATCCACGCTATTTGAGATAATTTGAGAGTCTAAGGAGACTGAAGAAGGCAGCTGGAACGAGGAGGCGGTTGGTGGTGCTGATGGCAGCGAGGTGGAGTCTGATATTGGTGTAAAGGGGGGAGGAGAGGAAGAGGAGGGGTTTGTAGGGCTGCAAGAGGAGTTTGTCTGGGCCTGCATGAGTTGAATGTGCTCTGGTGCAAGGACTGAATACGAGGGGACGAGGGGGTTCTTGGGTTGGAGGAGTTGAAAGGGTTGTTCTGATCCACAAGACAGAGATGTTTTCAAGAAGCGCTCAGCGAATTACAGTGAAACAATTGGAAGCAGCTACTAGTTACCTAGCGCCATTGTACGATTTCTTTGGTTTATTATAGCAAAAAGAAAAGGAGGAGCTGTTCGAGGGGGAATTTAGGAATAATAAATTGCTCGAGGTCGAGGGCAGCTCAAACCATCATTCAGGTCAGGTCAAGGTGGAGGACGATAGAAAACCGTGGGTAAAAATTTTATTAGGTATCATATAAATCTAACTAGGACTCGTTCCAATCACCCGATATATATTAAATCCAAGACTAGAAATCTACCAGTCAGCCATGTTCATACACTTGATATACCCCCTACGAACTCACCAAAATACGAATACAAGTCCCCCATATATAGATAGCCCAAGAGCAGCCTTGTTTAGTACACGGCTTCTACTTGGATCGTCACGGGTCAGCTGCGAATCATTAGCGCACCTCCCACATAACTCTGCCACCTATCTCTCACCTTCCAATAAAATAACCCGGGAAGAATAAACGAGATCGTCGTCGACCCGGTCGACCCAACAAAAGACAACACTGTTGGCCCCGGTGTCAGCGGCTTGTTTTTTACGCTTATCTCATAACTGAACACACCCATTTGCAAATCGTCAACAAAGTAAGCGATAACAAATCCACACGATACGATGGCGCATGTTAATATCGTGTGTTTCAGACTTGACATGTCCGACTGAGCATGCTCGTCTTCAAAGTCATCGTCCTCGTCCTCACCCTCGCCCATTTTCGTATCAGTGCCAACACGGTTGGTGGGGAACACCTTGTCCAGGCAATTCCGACATGGATGTACTTGCAGGGGGTAAGATAATAATACCAGGATGACGATCGCCAGTTGCCCGATTGCAATGAAAAGTGAAGTCGATGGATACATGGCTATGATATTAGCACCGACCTGTCACCGTTATGTGAGCTCTAGGGTTTGTTTGCTATGCGAATCGACGTCTTACCTTGGTGCCAAAGGTCAAGTATCCAAAGATGGCGATAAATTCATATGTCACGATCGCAGAACCAATGGATCCTCCTATAATAATATTCATCCGCTCTTGCGAATTCGTCTTCACTTCATTGTAGAGAGGGAATATCTAGGAACGTACACCCAGGTCAGTTGGAACGTATCACTAAGAACACACCAAGCTAACATTCTGGGCACAAGTGAAAGCGAACACTTGTATCGGAAAAGTTGATATGAAATTAGGGGTAAAGCGAATAAGATGCACTTCGCCCCGAGTGGGGCTTCCTGATAGGGGCCGAAAATAACATACGATCACAATGATGAGGAGATAGGCTAAATGAAAACAAACGTGAGTGGGAACGTCTCTTGGGTTGGATCGTTGTGCCTACCAACAGAGAAAAGTGCAACATAGCTAGCATGTCGGAGACTGTCTAATTTGCGAAGGAATGCGAGGGGTATAAGGATAGCCATGAATATACTAATCCAATTGCCGCCATTTAAAGTCCAGGGAGGTGGGTGTGTTGTAGATGGAGTAAGGACATGATAGAAAGACTGTACAACGTTGGGCATAAGGCCCTTGACAATAATCAGGTAGCTGAGGGGCAGTCATATTGAGTAACTTTACGGATAGTTCAATGTATGAGATGCGCACACCTTATTGAAACGCCAAAACATTTGATAGCAATGGCGGCGTCAAAAAAGACAGCTGCCTTGGGGAAAGTGAGCTGAGCAACAGTAAAGAAAGAAGCGCGTCGGTGGGGGGCCTGAGTGGCGCACAAGGACAAAAGATACAAGCCAAAAGCAGCAACAGAACCCGAGAATATACAGGTCAGTATACCAGGTATAAGACCAGCAGAGGCCATGGCCTAGTAGGTGAACGGGGTAAGCAGGCATACTTCGTATCAGATAGCATAGGGGATATACCAAGGGAAAAGTGAGCATTCCTGTGGTCATTTTATATCGATATGGTGGTTACAAGAAGGAGGATGGTTGTGTACACGAACCTGTCCCCATAATCGTATTGGCAAGGTTGCTAATACAACTAATGATACTGGCGTGCCCTTCACGGTTATTATTGCGCTTCACGACTGTGTCCCTTTCGCCACCGAGGAGTGCGCTCTGCTCTCCATCAGCAGCTGGCCCAGGTTCTGCCGGATTAGCATGGGCTACTCCATAGGTTTGTACCATCTCGAAAGTCTCGTCGTTTTCGTCCTGGCTGATAACCTTGGATTGAATCGGACGAGCAGACTGAGGTAAAGGTAGAGAGGAGAACCGCGCCAGATCCGCACGAGTCCGGGTGATTTATCAGCGGCTTCAGGTATAAGTAGACGGGTTCAATGAAAAAGGCTTTCCAGAGTGACACCTGAAACACAGCATATGCTCCGAGCCCACATGTCGGATGTCGGATATCCAGCCACCACGTGATACACATATCGACACGCCGCTCCGAAGTCGTCAACCTTCCGCTTCCGCAGAATCGCAGAATCGCAGAATCCTAGGCTCGACTTGACCCGCTAAGAACTCCGAGCTCGCTTCTCCTGTACATTAATATTTCCAAATGGCCATACATCACGACTTCTAGTAGCGTGATCGTATTATTATTACAATGATATCACAAGACTTGGGACTTATACAGACGGCTCTGCCATTCCGCTGCCTGTCGCACCTGTTTTCTTCTATAAAAAAGAAGTCTCATCATTGAAGGTGTATTCTCTGCAGGGTCATCCTGAACCAATTACCAAACAAAGTGGTTTGATTCGCAAGTCAAGTGTTGCCTATTTTGGTTCACCAAGTTTGCTCAAGTTCCATAGGCTTCTCTATGTTATTGGCAGCTTCGATTAATATTACTCCTTAAGTACCTATCAACAATGTACTCTACAGTAAGGATGCCCCTATCAAACCCCGACTATACGATGACTACCTGTCTTGCAAAAAAGAAGGTTTTGAATGCCTCGCCTTGAGCGTGAGGTCGTTCATATGTATATACGCCAACAACTTATACGTATGACTATACATAGTGCCAGCTTCATCTTACATGCGCAAGTGCGATTGACACGAGTTAATTCTTTGGCTTAGCCATGAAGAAGTTGGCAAGTTTCCCCTGCTTTGGGTTAGCCTTCGACTTGGCTGTCTTCGCAGCCTTTGAAGAGGCGCCCTTTGTAGTTGGCTTAAGCTTTGAGGTCGGATCTGGTGCAGGGCTATCGTCATCCTCCTCCTCCTCCAACTTCACCTTGGCAGATCGTTTTGCCTTCGCTTTGCCTTTAGCAGGTGTTGCTTCAGACTCTTCTTCCTCCACAGATTCATAATCAGAATAGTCTTCGAAGACTGAGGGAGAAAAATGACTGAAGTGAGCTCAATCAGTACTGAATGCCACTCACTCATATAGCCCTTTTCGTCCATCTTGTTTCTGCTTTTGACTACTCTTTTCTTTTTCAACCCGTTCCTACCTACAGGGACAACCTTTTTCTCTCGACGTTTCTTGGGTTTCGTTTTCGGTAGATTGAGATTCAGTGCCTCGAGGTCTTCGTGATCTATGCCCGTAGCCTCCCCCTCTTCGTCTTCGTCTTCTTCGTTCTTATGAGATATTAGTGGCTCTCTTGTGACCCTGTCGACTTGATCTACGTCGAGTTGTCAACTACCAAATCCCGATTGTGTCCACTAGGTTTTTACCGTCATCAATGTCCATCATGGCCTCCACATCTTCTACATCTGAGTTGAGTGGTGACCCGCGACTTTTTCGTGGTTTTCTTGTGGGCTTAGGGGTTTCATCTTCATCTTCTGACAATACCGTACGATTCTGCAGTCGCACTTTTTCCTTCGACGGCGGCTTCGAGGGTAGCTTAGAAGCCGCAGCTATGGGTACCACGTCTTCCTCTTGTTCTTGTGCTGATGCTATCGACTTTCGTTTTGTACCCCGCTGGAGTATGCTAGCTCAGTACTCGTTCGTTGAACAATGGCTGTGCACTACCTTTGTAGGCTCTAAAGTCTGCCTTGCCACTTTGGTTTCTGGGGCCACTGTCGGAACTGACGGTTCTTTCTTTACTTCGTTCGTTTGCTCCTGAGCCTTGGATTTCTCGTTTGGAACTTCTAGCGCTTTCTCATTTGCCTTGAAAAAATTAAGCTTGCCAGTCGCCTTTGGCCGTTCCTTCAGGCGATTGAGTGGCTTCTTCTCCTCTTTTGCACTCTCTGCAACACTTGTTGCTCCTAGTGTCTTTGAAGGGGAGGCAGGTTTCGGCCTTGAAGGGCCGGCGGCATTTGGACGAGTGGTTTTAGTTTTCTTTGAGGTATACTGGGCCTGATAGCAATAATAAGCGGGTAAATATAGGCCTGGGCGCAAGTTGTACCCACTTGGATACCTGATCCGACAACCTTGCCCACAATGCTTGCCATCTCCTTTGCCTGTTTACCATGGTCAGCAGCGCGAACGAGGTCTGTGGGTGTGCAAATGAGGTCCGCATCCTGGGATGTTCTGCTGAGCCTGGGTAGTAAACTAGATGCAACTCAAAAACACGTACGCGGATAGGTGAAGGTGACAAGCTGTAGATATGTATTGTGCTCAAGTGTGTAAACTGTTGTTTCGCATCTAGTAGACTTTTGTTCAAACACAGCCATTGTATATTTAGCGATAGTCGCACACCTTCGAGATCGCTCTCGTTCACAAGTAAGATTCTAGTTTGCTGCACCTCGTCCCCGTCATCTTCAAAATTACCCTCAGGATCCTCGCCAGCACCGTGATCCATATACAGGTCTTGGGAACCTGGGAAGCCTGCAACCTCTCCGCACAAAAGAAAGGTCGCGTGGGACGTCAGTGAATCATATGGAGCATTTTCATGGAAGGTGGCAAGTTCGCTGGTATCTGTCACTAGATTATAGCGCAATTAAAGGGTAACGACTCACTTTTTAGCGGTATTAACATGAAGACGTAGTTCCCTGCTTAGCGAACGATATGTGACCTTATAAGCTGTAGTCAACAACGACTAGACAGAGACAAAGCGTGTAAACCTACGATGTTCTTCTCGATAAAAATTTGTTTGGTCAGATAATCGTTTACTGTGGGCAAGGACATGGTTTCCGTGCTAGTTTCCGAGTCGCTCTCGTTGACTTATGGGCACGTGATGTGTCGCGTATAAATTAAAGTAGTTACAAGAAAAGCACCTATGAAGAACGGATATTGATAGCGATTGCAGTACAAAGCAAATTGACAAACAAGAGGGTATTGCGATAACTTATATGGACCCGAGTCGCTCATACTTTTGACACGCTGAAACCAAACCTAGCACCACTTTTTTGGCGTTCGATAGCACGCGTCTTTGAACGCTGCTGCCGAACGCTCATCATTATCTGCTTTCCAACTGGAGAAAGTTCTGATGATGAAGCCGGAGAAGGAGTCATTCCGGCGGGAGGTCGGAACATTGCTGGCGTAACGGCAGCTCGGAATAGTGATTTAGAATCAGATTTGGAACGAAGAGGGGTCGATGGAAGTGTGGACTTCACAGAGAGTTCAGCCCCATTTTCTTTGTCCAATTCGTCCAAAATAGACCTAGTTTCACTTCCTTTTCTGTGGTTTTTACTGATCAGGCGAGTAGGGCGACCAATCTCTGCCTTGCGCGAACGCGATGATGATGAATCATTGGAGGGCGTCCGTCGATGTGACCGGCGTTTAATAAGTATAGGTGTAAATGGATCGGTGGTGTAGGGTTCTGATATATTTGAGGAGTGCTCTGAGGTGGTGGATGCGCGTCGTAGTCGGTTGCTTCCGGTCGATAGACGTTTAGGGGGTGCTCTCGGTCCATGGGGAATGCGATTAAGCGCTTCATGTTTACCGGAGGGAGTTGGTGCAGTGACGATCACTCGCTTTGGGACATTGACGATATTCTCCATCTTTCGTGAATTGCGTGCTTCCCACAGAGTTTCTGCTGCATTGACTGCCAGTAAAGGATGTGGTGTCTCTTCAAAAGCTGGTACATATGGTGTGTCCGATGACAACCCAGATTGAGTCGAACTCGGATCGCTAGTTACTCGAGAGTCAAGATTGGCATGGTCTAAGGGTATCGCATGAGATGTTAAAGGAACACACTTGGTGTCAAAGGAGTCGTCAGAAAAGTGAGAACGACCGTCTTTGCCACCATCAAGGGATACCTCAGGAGATGAGACGCTGAAGGCGCTTGGTAATTCAGGTAGGGATCGCTCTTCATCTTCAATATACCTATTTCTCCTCTCCGTTAGAAACCTAAAAACCTGAGACGCTCTTTGAGGAGTCCCAGAATCTGAATTTGCATAAGGGCTGTTGCTTTTTGAAGTAACCTCGGGCGAAGGGAGGGACTCTGCAATACTAAGCTCCACTTCCATCGATGAAATTGCTGGATTTTCGTAAGTGCTCGTGGAAAGATCGTGACTGGTAGCAAGTGAAATGTCGTGATGAGCATTGTCGCCGTCGAAGGCATTTGGGGTGGCGGGAGTGCGAGGTTCAACAGATGACGCAGTAGATATTACGCTTTCAGTCTCACTATTAACCGGTATATCATTAGCGGTGTGCCCCACTTTGAGAGAAAGGGCATGCTACGAACCCTAAGAATCGTTCAGCCCATGAAATATCACCTTCCACAGAACCAGGTATATCGGCATCTTTCTTGTTCAAGCTAGGAAAGCCTCCAAGGAGTTCCCTCAGGGTAGAGCCATTTCTTCGAGTTTGTGCGCGTTCTTTCTTAGGTGAAGGAGGATCATTCGAGAATGCCTGATCAGAAAGGCACCCATGCTCGTCGTATAAGGACATGAGGCTAGCCACTGATGGATGTGAGCGAAGCTCGAGGAGTCCTGGTGTATCCTGGTGCTGAACCGAGGACGAAGGTGCCGGAGGATGGATGATGTCGTTCGGAAGACCGGTGTTGGCAGCAGGAAACTCGGTAAGACTATGCTGTTTGCGTTTGTGGATTGTAACGTTGTATCTTACAGGTTGGCTTATTGTACTGCTTGCGAGGCTTATCGCAGAGGATGATGGAGGTTGTATAACGTCATTGATAGGATGTGCTATATAGGCGGGTTGATAAAAGTTGCAGTTGTTGAAGCTTGGAGGGTACTTACGAAGAGGAGGCAATGAGGTATACTCAACCTCATTGACAACTGTGTAGCGAGTAGAGGAAGAGCGGAGAAGGCGACCCATGGCAGCTTCATGCTCTTCTTCCTCAACTGCGCGTAGCCTAGCGTCTACATTATGGGTAATTTGCGGACGCTGCTTCTTGTTCTTCTTGCTGCCAATAGAGAAAATGCGCTTTAAAAATCCCATTATTGCGTGATATCCAAGAATTTGGTATCGCCCTCCCTGCTGACGGCGACGACGGCTAGAGTTGCAAGTAAGTAAGTAGAGAAATGAACTTGAAGTAAACAACTCACAACATACTCCTCGCGTTATTATGCACGTGATGGCTTTCTCTACCCCTGTGACCCACCTTGGGCTTTAGGCTAGTCTTATATGAGCAGGGCCGCACAGCAGAGTTGTATGCAAACTGTGTAGCAATGTCAACGACTATGGAACCCAATGTGGTTCCTAATACAGGTAGTGCCGCTCGGGATTTCTGCATGCTGGAGCGAAACCTGTTAGCGCACCTGAAGCTCGCTCTCGTCCTCTCTCTTCTCTCGTCCTCCCTTCTATTACGGGCTCGCCTTGTACCCGAACCTGACGACTCATCTTCAAGACAGGATGAAAAGGAAAACCTTTCACTTGCATCCGTGCAATTATTTGCCTCTTTGGCCACGATTTTCGCCGGAATCTGGGAGTATCAGACTGGCTACCATGACTTGCGTGATATGCGAGCGTTTCTAAACGCTGTCAAGTAAGTTGCGCAGATAATACTCCTTGTGCTCCTCTGTGAATAATTACTACAGTCCGCATTTTGCTATAATGACCGTTGTTGTAACCGCCATCTTTTCGACTTGCATTGTGCTACTTGTCGGGCATTAGTTATAATTTATCAGGTACGTTACGTATGCATATGCGACTGAATTGTTGATCATGACCCACCATTCATGGTGTTCCAGTTTTCTTCTCCATAACGTAGTGTATGTTTAGTCACTTCCTCGTGACCGCAACTCTTGATTGATACAATGTAAAACCATTCTCACATGTGCGCAAAGAGTAAGCGCTAGTAAGCTCTCACACAGACACAGACTGCGCCTCCTGTAATGGCAACTTGCAGTGAATTGAACGATTAATCACACAAATCGGGCACAAGTTTCGTGTCCGCTTTATACTACATAGATCTTGGCCTTCCCTTTTTCTATATCTTATTTTTATTTTATGCTAGCATTATTTATTATTTACTTGGGGCCTTGCAATTAATAATCCGTAAAAGTGGCATCACACCACGACCGTAAAGATTTGATGGCCCGATTGTATTTATACTATTTACACCCAATCGATACTCATTTTTCTTGACCCTTCCCTTCTTTTCTACCTTGCTCACGCTCAGCCATGAAAATCAGCGAAAAACATCAGAATCATCTCAAGGAGAACAGGTTCACATGGTCATTCGAATACTTCCCACCTAGGACTGCTCAGGTATGCGATACCTCGTTAACCACACATACACCAAACTTAATAGATACCGCAAGGGTCTTCAAAACCTTGTAGACCGCATAGAACGCATGAGAGCTCTAGGACCTGAGTTCATAGATATCACATGGTCAGATTCAGCACCAGTCTACTTCAACGCGAGCTAACACGGCATACAGGAATGCTGGTGGACGCACATCCGACCTCACCTCGGAAATGGTGAAGATCTGCCAGGGTTTGATTGGTGTGGAAACATGCATGCACTTGACATGCACCAACATGCCAGCGGAAAAAGTAGACATTGCCTTGAGGGTGCGTAATTGATCAAAACAAATGGTTTTCCATGTTTTTTAAACAATTTTAATAATTCAGGAAGCTAAGCAACATGGGTGTCGAAACGTTCTCGCGCTACGAGGTGACCCTCCAGCGGGAAAAGATACTTGGGAAGCTATAGAAGGAGGTTTTGAACATGGTGCTGACCTCATACGACACATTCAGAAAGACTATGGCGATTATTTCGATATCGTCATCCCAGGCTTTCCTCAGGATATCCTACTTCCACCCGAGCAACTTGCTCTCGAGATTAAACATTTGAAGGAGAAAGTTGAACTTGGCGTCTGTCACATCTTCACACAGATGTTTTACGACGCCGATTTGTTTATCGAATGGTTCAAGGCAATCCGCGCCGCTGGCATCACCGTTCCCATAACCCCTGGAATCGCTCCTATCCAGACGTGGAATGGCTTTATGCGAGCAACAAGTTTAGCCAAGACCCATATCCCTAAGCACTTCTTCGACGCACTAGAGCCTATCAAAAACGACGACGAGCAGGTCAGGGCGGTTGGAATCAAGCTTGTTGCTGATATGTGTAGGAAGATACTCAAAGCCGATCTGGGTATCCATGCATTCCATTTCTACACCATGAACTTAGAGAAAGCTACCAAGATGCTACTTGAGGAGCTTGGTCTGGTTCCCCGAGTAGAGACTATCAAACCTTTGCCTTGGAGGCAGGTAGGTGTCATATCTACCTGATGCCGCTTTGTCATTCTTACCTATCTTCGTCTAGTCCCTTACGCCGACCCGGCGACAGGAGACTATTCGTCCTATCTTCTGGGCGAATAGGACTAAATCTTATCTATCGCGCACTGATAACTGGGATGAGTACCCGAATGGGCGCTTTGGAGACTCCCGCAGCCCGGCTTATGGTGAATTGGATGGATATGGTTTCCATATAAAGCAGACGGTGTGTATACCTCTCCTATCATTTTGTCCTATAGTCCCAAACTCGTGTACCGCGCTATTTTAGGCAGAAGACGCGGTCAAACTTTGGGGCCATCCCACTGCACTATCCGAGGTATCGTCGCTGTTCGCTCGCTTCTGTGTGGGAGAATTGTCGGCTCTCCCGTGGTCAGACCAAGCGGTATCAAAAGAAACATCTGTCATCTCAAAGAATTTAACACGGGTGAACCAATTGGGTTTCTTGACTATCAACTCTCAACCCGCGGTCAACGGCGCCCGAAGCGACGACAAAGTGCACGGCTGGGGACCCAGTAACGGTTACGTGTACCAAAAGGTGCGTAAAACATACGCGCAGTAGAGTCATTTGTTGACTTCGTGGGACTATAGGCGTACCTGGAATTTTTCGTGAGCCCCGCTCTCCTTGAACTTCTTCTCAAATATATCGAGCAAGACCACGACATCACTTACTACGTAATCAACAAACATGGCGATCTGAAAACCAACAACCATTCGTCTGGCCCGAATGCTGTCACATGGGGCGTGTTCCCTGGCAAAGAGATTGTCCAACCTACCATCGTTGAGGCGGTCAGTTTCATGGCATGGAAGGTATAGCATCCTCGTCCCTTCAATTGTCTTGTAGTAACTCACCATCACCAGGACGAGGCATACGAGTTGGGGCGCCAATGGGCTCAAATCTATGAGGCAGACACTCCTTCTAGGAAGTTAATCTCTGAACTCATGGAGACATACTCCCTCGTCAATGTTGTACACAATAATTTCCACGACCCTGAAGCCATTTTCAAGCCCTTCCTCCTAGCTGGCGAGGAACTGCAGCGACTGACTCCAAAATTGTCACATCCTGCTAACGGCATCAATGGATACTGAGAAGCTTGCTCTTAGGTCCTTTTGCAGGACTCTCCCCATTTCCCATTTTGCTGGTCTCTTTCATCTGTTTTAGACTCACTGCATTCGGGGTTCAACCCCCCGTTGTTCTTTTATAGCCACTGGATACTTACTCATCCTGTCACTGCACTACACATTCGTATGACCCTCCGTCATGACATACCATAGTCACTTGCATCAACTGCATCATATGTACCATTTACCACATTGTTATTTGTGCTCGAAAGTATTACAATTTGGAATGATAGTTACATCCTATCAACCATGAGGCGGCACGATCCGATATAAGTGAAGTATATGATATCATTACAGTAGATCTGAGAAGAAAAACTCCGTGTTTATAGGTGGTGGTCCCGCAACGAGTCCACTAGGTATCTCAACTTTCTCTCCCGAAAGGTCTGTCACAAGCAAAAAATATATGTGTCAAGCGGTAACCAAATCAAATTAGACAGGCAGCATCATACCTAGAAGTTTGATCTTGAGGCCAATTTCCGTTAATGCGTTGACAAAACTGGCGGTCTCTTTCGATGTAACATGTCCTCCATCTCTGCGCAGCATGTTCAAACCATCTGTCCAGTCGGCCCACCGTGACTGATCAGGAGCAATCTGGTCCGCTAATGATCCTTCGTGTGCACTGAGCAAAGAGAATGAGAGCGGGGAGGGAACAAGGGGGGAAGCAGGCGGAAGGCCGTTTTGATCGCGTAGAACGTTTGGTGGAGGAGCGCATGTGCCTGTTGCTATCTCGCTGATCATAGATACATCGATCCGCTCCGGAAGGTCTTCAAGTCCACTGCGAACGGGGAATTTGACGGCAGAATCGACGTAGTGTAGATATTTCAGGCCAGTATCCTAAAAACATATTCTCAGCTTTCCTAAATTTAAGAGACCGCTGAACCCTTACCAGGCGTATAAATCGCCACGGACGATTGGTTCGGCGCACCGGCTCCCGCGGCGATGACTGAGGCAAAGCGTTGATGAACCATGCACCTTGTAGTAAACATTGAATCCTCTGTTGCCGAACGAATTCGAACGATTCTTTGTAGAGTTTGTTTCTCAGGTTCCTGTTAAAGCGTCAGTTATAGACCACACGAAACATTGTATAGCGTACCTTACTGGTTGTTTACTCAAGATATCATCCTCTAGCTCTAGCTCCTTCATCTGGCGATCTCGAACGGCACGATACTCACACTCCTTGAAATCGTGCTCAACTTCAAGCCAAGTACGAACGTTCTCACTCCGAAGAGCAACCTTGATTCTAGCAGAAAGGCGTATGAGTTCGCGTAAAAGAGATCACACCGATAATACCTACTGGCTGCGAACCAAAGCAACTACGCGCGTAAAATCACCAACTGCTGCGCCACTTTCGATCCACATCCTCAAGAAAAAATGTGTTGCGAGGGCGTGGACTTTGTAAAATTCGAGGAAGAAAGGCTGAAAAGCCGTAGACGTCGAATCTAAATAGTAAAGTCAATGATAAGCCAGTAGGAGCACAGTCTAAGCAAACTGACAACCAGGCGCAAAAATAGCCCAATGTTCAGACAAAAGCTCCACTACTTCATTTGAAGCCTTGGCAATTGAACATCTTCGCTCAGGTGATCGACTGAGCTGTTCTAGAATGAGCTAAACGAATATCAGTGTGATATATGTGACCCAAAATTTGAGACGTACGTTCGAAAAATCAGGATCACTTTCCACAAGCGTTTTCTACGATGAGTTCTCCTTCAGGGTAGTTGTGCAAAGTTTCATGATTCTTAACGTACAAAGCAATCAAGACCAAGCACTCCAACTTCACTGAATTCTTGAACCATATCTTCCGTATCGAAACCGAGTTTCCGCCACTTCAGAACTGAACCCTGGTCGTCTACTTCTCGCTGTAACTTAGAGCTATCCCAGATGTAATGCAAAGCAGCAGCATGGTAAGGCTCCGATTCGGGATCTACAAGTGTCGTTTTCTTTCGATAGGTTACACGAAGGAAATTAGCCTGGAAATCGAGGATGCAGGAAGTCAAATCTTCCATGATATGTAGAGACATTAGGCGCTGCATAAAGGCTGTAAGCCCAAGAAATTCATGAGAGGACATAAAGCTTACGATGACAGCCTTCCGAACATTCAATCGTTCTAGCTCTGCGATGAACTCCTCCCAACGTGCATCGCTTGCATGTGATAATAAAGAGTTAATGAGCATCATACTGCAGAGATGATCAACCTCTGCTTTGTAACTAGATGGTTTTCATATACCTATACTGAGCCATCTGGGTATCCGCACTCCCCAGTCGGTGGACTACAGTCTCCAACAATTTCTCTTCCTTCCTCATTTGTTCGAAGACAACTTGAAACCCGTAGCGATACATAGATCCCGGAGGCGCCACAGGAGGACCTTTGCTTGAACTGGCTGCAACAGGGCCAGGTGCACTCATCGGATCAGCTTCAACCAGTTTCTTCAGTATGGCAGTTGCGGGACGGCAAACGTTGATGGGAGAGTTGTGTGATGACAATATTTGAACGACTTTGAAGATGAATTCATCATCGAGCGTATCCCACCCATAATCAAATTCCATCTGGTATTGCATCGCGGTTAAGGCATACTGAGGGAAAACATAAATGGAGAAACTAAACGAAAAGCTGTAGAAACTCACCGCCAATGCATTACCATTTGAGGTGTAGATCGCGGCGACCAAATCTTGCAGCCCGTCGTGATTAATAAACTCCCGCGAAAATTGCTCTTCCTAGAAGTACCTCAGTCACATCTTGCCAGGACTAAGTGTGGCTTACATACGCGAACAAACTTTTGAAGGGTGAACAATGTTAGCTTCGGATTCTTTTCAGATTTTTGGCGGAGCTTTTCAACAATCTCCCTCGCCTCGCGGGACGGTGAATTTACAAGCCTAGAACAAGTGATTAGCTTGACCATACCAAAGCAACAACATAACACTTTGCCCACTTCAGATTAACCTTCCCTTTGATCTTCTTTATCAAGTTGTCATTCGTTACCAACTCCCCACTCTCGTCTCTCAGCGCGAAATTGGCAGGTTGTTCTTTTATCTTGAGGTTTATACACAGTTGTCTTACTACGTCGTCAACTGTAAGTGTTGGATCGATTCTGGCCCGGACAGTTAGACCATCACTGGTCTGGACATTGTTTGTCGGGACAAGTGCCTGTCTGTGCGAACCATTGTTGGCGAGCGAAGGGCTGTTAGATGACATGGAATAATCGAGCTACAGCAAGCCAAAAGAAAAGAGGAAACAAGCCAAAAACAAGAACAGGGGCAGATTTGTCACATTAGAGATAGAGTGAACAAGTCATATTGTATGTTAAAAGCTCACAGCTTGTAAGGAGTCAGCAAGTAGTGAAGGCCTACTGAAGATATAACCAATCAGCCGTTGTTCAGATTCAGGCATAGAGAAATTAATAAAGAGATGTATCATATTGTGTACAGGCTCACGAAGAATCCAGGTTCCTAACATGCAAAGACCCCTACTTCATGACTGGTAGAGAGGAGGTTGTCTTACTAGCGTGATGAAGAATATGACACTAGGTCCGCGCCGGGACGGTTGTAATAAATCGAAGGCCCTACTGAAGTAAAATGAGTTTCATACTACGCGTTTGAGCATATTCGGGATCCAAGAAGGAGAAATATCAGAACGCTTAAATAACATCATTGCGGCCTCTGACTGACGTGCAAATGTATATCGTGGTATCATCATGTAGAAGTCAAGCCGTCTTCAAAGAACCTCACTTACCAGATACAAGAAACCTCTCCGCTTGGCGAAATAAAGAAGGTGATGGGCGAGTGAGAAGAAGGTGTGTAGAAGCACACAGGATTTCACAGCAAAACTGATCATCTTATGTAATTATGTAACTTCAGTTACAGCCAACTTGCACCGAAGTTCTAAGAATCAATGCTACTATGGTAAAGATCCGTCGTTTACGGCGCAATTTTATTGCCAAGATCAGTTCATCCCAATGCCAATGGCCATATATCGAAGTACGATGGGTCATCGTTTACGGCGCAATTTTATTGCCAAGATCAGTTCATCCCAATGCCAATGGCCATATATCGAAGTACGATGGGTCACATTTACAGCCTTATATCGCCAACTCGTAAACGAATGCTACACCGATCTTTGCAAACTCCAACGAATGTGCCCATGAGAACCCAGCAACACTCGTGGTATCACTAGCAGAATGGATGGAAGGGTCGTCGTCTCCCGTGATGGCCTCATAAGGGAAGGAGCTTGGTACCCCAACCTTGTACCAACTTGCATGATCAGAGCAAGCGTAGCCACACTGATGAAAATTTTCAGCCCGCGAACAACCCCAGATTCATATAAGAAAAACTCTTACGGGAATGTCCATGGTCCAAGGTATCCTAGAGTATGCAGTAATAAGAGCCTTGAGGAATGTATTCAAGCCTTGGTCAATGTAATCAGCTTCAAGTGCCATGACCTCCTTCGACCCAGGCCTAAAGCTTATAGACACAGTCAATATCAACAAACATGTCCGAATCATGAACTAGCTTACTAGCCCGACATATCAAGCTCCATAAATGCTTTGACGACAACACCCGAGTTCTTATAAGCAGTAGCGATGGCCTGGGAGCCCAAAAGCCCAGCTTCTTCACCCGAGTAGAAATGAAACTCGACGGGGGTGGACGGTTTGAACCCAGCAGCAACGAGAACCCTGAGACCTTCAAGCAGGTTGACAGTCCCAGTGCCATCATCATCAGCGCCTGGCGCACGTCCGCTGGTTGGATTGCTGAGGTTGATGGAGTCCATATGAGCGCCCACGATTGTAACGGGCGAGGAAGCTTTCCCTGCAATTTTTACAATAACTGAAGGTTGTGACCAACTATGAGTAAAACTAGACGCCGTGATATCACTTCGGCCACTGATAATCTGGAAGTATGGATGAATAAATTACTACTGGGGTTGACACGGAAAGGAAGTATCTTACACTCCTGACAGTGCTTAAAATCCATGCGCTTGCCTGAGCACCTGTTGTTGACTTGTAATATCGATTGTTGTAGGCGGTAAGGGAAGAAAGATAGCTCTGCATGTTAGCTGTAGATATAGTACTGAGGATGGGAGCAAGCGCAGCTTGATGGGAAGGTGCTGGGACTACGGCGTTCAAATATCAACGACGAATGTCTCAGCACAAGTTGAAAGGAGACGGACAAGTTGCAACAACAGCAGATTCCTTGTAAGAAGGTGCGCTCTTCTCTAACTCGTATACTTCTGTTACGTCGAACTGAAATGGAGATGAGAACTAATGGTGGAAAATAATAACATGCATACAAATTTGACGCCGGCCCTCATAAGCTCAAGCTTCTCGCCTTCGGTCTTCCACACTGCCTCGCCTTCAGCCAGGCTGAGAAGACGTAGCCCTTGAGACGACTTGTTGACAATTTCCTCGTGCGATATAGGTGCTGCATACGCAACAAGTACGATGGCGGCAAGAACAAAGCTAAGGGTCGATAGGAATTTCATTGTTGGCCAAGTAACTGGGGCTATCTGGAAGGCCACAAGAGTAGCAAGCTCCTGATTTAAATCCTTCACGACGCTCCCGGATACGAATAGTCCCGCTAAATAGTATCCATGCGGCCCGATGGCGCAAAAATGACCGAAATCACGGTACACTGGCAAAGCCCAGATGGTTGAAGGGGGTCGATAGAATCATGATGGTTGAGTGGTCACGAAGGTGCAGCGTCACGTAATGAGGCGAGGAGCACAAGGTGCTGTATGTGCCATAGGCTGATACAGATGGCATGATAGAGTGTATGTAACATTCAGAAGCTCTCAGCAGGTGTGGTTCGGATAAGGATGTTGAATTATTCGCCTCCTATATTTCTATCCAGTGGCACATCCAAATTTAATCCCAAAGACTAGGATCCGAGATGCGCATGGTCCTGTCGATAATGATCAAAACCACTGAGGATCATGTTGATTGAGGCTGCATGGTATAGAGCCGAGGTTTATCATTGGTAGGAAGCGATTCCAACGAAACACATGTTACGCCAGCACTGCTGATCTTGAACAACGCGGGCCCAAGTCTCTAAGCAGCAGGCAGACACTACGTGACAATTCAAGGTACATACCATTCATATGGCTCCTAAGAAAGGCCATCAGGAATGGCCACAAATAGCAGGGTAAGTTGGGTGCCCATAATCTTTGGAATCCAACAGGTATCAACAGACAAATAGAATCTAATACAACTCGGACAACAAAAATCGATTGAAGTACTACATAGATGACAAAATATAGTGGGGCGTTCAGAACGAGCCACGGAAAGAGACGGAGACGATTCCAAAGAAAACCTCACTAGCAAGCGCTTACAAAGGAAAAAGAAAAGCTGTATAGAATTGATGTGACTTGGCCCTTGCTTTTCCGGTATATTCTCATATGACTATTTACGTGGTAAAAATACCCAGCTTCGGCAAAACAACACGGCCCCCTTTACTGTTAATGACTACATATATCTTGATACAGTGTCTGCACACTAAAGGCACGTCGATACAACGCGAAGCTATGATAATTTTGAACCGAGTCCTGTCAATTCATATAAAGTACGGCGCACGTTCCGAGAGTTCTCATTCCCGTTCCACCCCACGCCGACCGCGAATATTGTGATCAATGGTATGCAGTATGCAGGAATATTGGGCGTCGGATCACTACCAAAATGCCTTTTTTTGGCACTTTCCTCCTCAAATGCTATTTTTGAGACGGCGGCCATTTTGATCCCCTTTACATTACATTACAGAAGATAAGCGAAATGATGCTGAAAAAAAAAGAGGACTGGTTATAGGGGTCGATAGCCGAGGGCGGTTTAGTACCCGGTTCGGGTTGGCCCATTTTTTCCAGGAGGAAGAACACATTAGATTGTCAATATCGCGTGAGTAGTCGCCATAGTACGTACAGCCACTTGCGCTTAGTGAACACTCATTCACCTTACACTTTCAACAGCTATTTTGCCGTCGACTACTTCGTGGTTCATATTGCACGCGATAATACATAGCCTGGAGCTTAAGACTTATGAACGGAACTAAGCAAACGTACAACCGGTGATCAGGTGTTCGCGTATATGTTGCGATCAGAAACTCGCGCTCTAGATAGATCTGGGCGTCATCTAACTAACCCTTCACCTCCTTCGACGGTTCCCTCGAGGTGCTTATGTAGCATTCCATATAGCACAGTGATACCGAGCTCCA
This sequence comes from Calocybe gangraenosa, assembly GCA_018221785.1. Classification (NCBI taxonomy): domain Eukaryota; kingdom Fungi; phylum Basidiomycota; class Agaricomycetes; order Agaricales; family Lyophyllaceae; genus Calocybe; species Calocybe gangraenosa. Next base: position 34,940 of record JABCKK010000036.1, read on the forward strand.
ATGCCTGATTCCAGAATGTATTCCCGAATTCATCCTAGATCTATATCACGTGTCTTTATGCTCAACATTCAAAGCTGAGCGCTGCGTCTCCCATCCGACATCGTTTACGCACCGCACAAGAAGCCCACAAAGCAACCCTCTTGAGTTATATGGCTTTGTCTTTTATATACCATGCTGGTTATATTTATCTGGTCAGCCAAGTGTCAGCCGCTATTAGTCTCCATCTTATATATAACACGCTCTTCGAACAACCCAGCGTGCCTCGACCCCAATAATATGTCAGAAGCTTATCATATACATACTACTATTGCTCCTGGCATGAATCCGTCTGATTCACTGCGTACTTTTGACTTCACGATCGTACTTGATCGTGAGGAACAATTAATGTCGTCCTCCATCACCATGGGGTCTCTGTGGTCTATCGACTCGGGTGACAGTGTTCCCCCGTTTCCTGATCGGCCTTCACCGCCAATTGCACCTATACTTATAGATGATCGCTCCATGATTCATCCTTTTGGGCTTGACAAGGCGGGGCCTGACAGCTTCAACATTCTGACTTCAGTTGCAACGCTCCCAAGGATGAGAAACATACTGCTGGAACCTCTTTGCATCAACCGCTGGGTGGTGAGTCTTCATTTCATGTGTAAAAACAAAGCATAATCGGGTTTTGAAGGATATGATCATAGCTAGGGCAGCTCCCCCAGGACACATTCCTTGGGAAGCGGTAGCTATGACCAAGGAAAGCCGATGGATTCCTTCAGGTTCCTTCTTGTCGCCCGGCGACTTCAGGAGAGCCTTCAAATGTACGAGAAGCGCCCCTAGGGGTTTTGCGACGTTCGGGTCTATCAGGTCAAGGGCCAAGGAGCGACAAGCGACAAGCGAGCAGGACCACATCCGGGAAGCGCTTACATTTGAGCGCGAGCTTAGGCTTAACGCAAATGGTGATTCAAAGCGCTGGTCGCTTCGAGTGCCAGCCACAACAATGGATCCAGAAATGGTTGACATCATGCTAGAATTGCAAGACTTAAATTCTTTCTTCAAAGAAAGCCTCGAAGATTTGGATAACTCTGTGGCAGTCCTAGAAAAGGAGAAGGACAAGCTTAGTTCTCCCACGTTAAAGGTACCCGACCCTCACCACACACTTTCGCCGCCAACATCATCCACACGCCCTCAACGTCAAGCCATTCCTTTAGCTGCTCGTCGGGGAAAGAGCCCACCCTCCCCCATCTTGCTAGTAGACAAGCCAACTTCAGAACCATATCCGAGCATCCCCACGGCTTTTTTGGGCTCACCATCAACCTACTCGCCACAGTTCGAACACAATCAAACCGAAAACCGTCTTTCCCTTGATCTTATGGCCATGGTGAGAAAGCTCAGATCACAATGTGATTCATTGAGCGAAGTCACCGACACGGATTACGAGCTACCCGCTGAATCGCCGGGATCTGTGATGCGCCCTGCGGCCCCATCGGATCAAGGCAACACCACTGACGAGGACGACTGGGCCTTTGCAGTTTCCTTCTTTGACGAACTAGGCGGTGATGTACAGGTACCTCAGCTTGATCACAGCCAAAACCATACATATGAAGGATCAGTACATATCTCAGGAGAGTCTATGGATGGAGTTAAAACTCGCACAGCCGAATCTGAGATCCTTCATATACAAGGTCCGACGTGCGTTCCAAGTAGCCCTTGCCCGTCTACCCCTCTTCCTGCAGCACCCCTTCCTGGAGCGCTTGTGCAGCACGGAGCTGCCGACCTCTCCTCCCCTCCTGGGACCGTACGTGGGATTTTGAAGTGTTCTAAAAATGTTAGGTTTGCATCTTTGCCCGAGCCCGAAAGACCTAGCGATGGCGACACCACCAACAACTCTCCTTTCACGCCACCACCGGCTGCTACATGTATTTCTCGAGGCCCGTCTCGCAACCGCGCCTTCTCACGATCATCAAGAGAGGATGTAGAGAACACGCCACAACGTTACATTGGCAGTCGTCGAAGTTCAGATGCCCAAGTTGGAGTGAAACCCAAAAGAGTCAAAATCTTTCATCCTGCATCCGTAATTTCCTCTACACCCGACGATCCATTTCAATCGAAGGACGAGCAAGGTCAAATCTCGCAGCTCTTGGTCGCTCATCGCGCTTCCCTGACTCCCAGTCCTGCCTGGGACTCTAATTTGATAATCCGAGGGCGTCAATCCTTTGGTCACTCGAAAAAAGTAGATTCCCCGAGTATAAAAGGACAACAAATGTCTCCTTCTCCTCGAGGTAAGGCAGGTTCACGATGGACCATGAACGACATGGCATTCCGAAGAGGGAGTAACGCTAGCACCCAGAGCCCCGAAGTAACGCCAAAGAGCCGTATGCCTGTTCCCTTGCGCAATATATTAACGCGTTTCAAGTAAACGAGTACAGAGAGGGGAACTTGTACGGTGTAGCATATTGAAGACCCAACCTATGTATTTTTAATGTTGGCCTGATGGTCTAGTAGTATGATTCCTTGTTAGGGTGATTTCCACCTAACCTCGAGGAGGTCCTGGGTTCAATTCCCAGTCAGGCCCTTGATGTTTTTACAATTTTTTCTTTCATTTTGTCTCCTTGTTCTGGTGAGTGTTGTAACAACTCTGATGGCAAAGATCCTGCCGTTTGTATAGGGATTAAACCCTCTTGGATAGACATTTATAAGCTAAATTAAGAAGGAGCTCCCTGGCTGAGTTTTTGGGCTTTGCCTCATTGCATGATGTATGCATAGACATTTATATGGCACTAGTATTGACCATTTGCAGATGCCCCTGCGTAATTTCCACAGCGCCACCAATTGGTTCAAGTTTGTTCTTCAAAGCTCATCCAACGAAAGCATGGGAAGGGTCGGGGCACAAGGTCAGGGCTTTTTACTTATCGGCTCATCTGCGCGGCTGATACATCCCGCCTCGAGGTCATAGTATTCGCACTATCTAATGCAATACAGCGAGATGCTCGTATATTTCATGTAAGTAAAACTTGGTAATCCGATTACATCTCATCCTCTGCCCCGGCCGATACCTCGGCCGGCAAAACCGATTCGAAACCCGGGAAAGGGTATGATGGGTGGACCTTGACCAGGGATGTGCTGGTGATACATTCGCTGGTGTAGAGGAGGTTCCTCCGGCTCCAGCTCAACTTCGGTCTCTTCGTCCCCCTCCTTATCAGGCTCCAGAATTTCACAAGAAAGTCAACATATAGCACAGGGTCATTGGGTCGGATAAATTACTTACCTCAAGGTCAATGACCAGGGCGCCTGTATGCCAGCCAGCAGCCGCTATGGAAAAGCAGAACCGTTCCTTGGATGTCTTTCGACCATGATCAAACCTAACCTCTGTCGGCACCTCGACATCTGGAGGCAGCACGGCGCCAGCATGGTTCAAGCCTCGAAGCCTTTGCTCCTCTGTTTCGTAGCCACCAGCGGTTCCGGCCCGCAGAGTAGTGGGATCTCCCAGACCAAGAGCACCCGCAGAGTATTGGCCCCAAGTAAGGACTTTCCCAGATGATGTCAAAGCAACATTATGGTAATCCCCGAGAACGACAGATATGATGGATTTGTTTTGCAGAGCGGGGATCACTTTTGGTTGCGATATACTCTGTATGTCGGTATTGCCTATCAATACAACTGAGCTTGACCCGGTGGAATAGGCAATAAAGTGTTGGAAATTAGCGGATATCTGTTTTGAGTCAGAGCCTTGGATTGTATAGATTAAGTGGGACATACATGAGTGATCTTCACGACTTCTGGGGGATCTATACCGAGCTGAGTCAACTGGTCTCGTATTTTCCCGTTCTCACTGAAGGGAGGTAACTGGAGAAGTCGGTCTAGGTAACTATCAAATAATCATGATTCGACGCTCACATATTCCCATCTGCCTCGAGAGGATGCTGCCTTTGTATCAAGGGAGCTAAACCTTAGGACATGTCCCTTATTGGTTAATCCGATTATTTGGTTATCTAAGCCTGCGATCTGGACAAGTTGAACAGGCGCCTCTTCGTTGTCTTGATCCAATACATTAGGAAGCGGTGGTATCGAAGGTAACATCACAGGATCCTCATTTAGATCCCAAGTTGCGCAGGGAATGGTGTTGTTAGGCAGTGCAGATGCATCCTTACTTCCTGCTTGATCCATCTCGGCATTTGTGTGTTCTATGCGTTCTTTCATCTCGCCCGAAAATGGCCACCATACAAAGATTTCCCCAGAGATAGTGAGGACAGAGGAAAAATGCCATCCGCATTCTATTTGAAGAGGTCTGGACTGAGGATCCGCAAAAATAGGGGAGACAAGCCTAAACGGTCGTCCCCAGCATGGGAAGGTCCATATATGGTATGCAGAATCTAAAGATGAGGCGTGTAATCGACCACAGCTATATGGTCGTTCCCCACGAACGGGGTTAGTAAGAATAACATTAACTTGAAAAAAGCTTGGTGGCGTTCACCTGATACTGCGCGTTGCAGCCGGCATCTGAAGCCGTAATGGAGTGTTGGCACGTTTGCCTGGTACAGAAAAACCCTCGCTTCTCAAGGCCACCGTAGAGCCATCCAGTGTGCCTGTGACAGAACTGTGTTAGTCGGGAAGGTTGACAACCTCGGAAGCTGCGGATGAACCCCAAACATATATTTGACCCTCTGAGTCAAGGGCATGGAAGGACCTAGGAAGGCGATCTTTGGAGTGAGAAACGATCGTATATATAACGGAGAAAATGATGTATATACATTCCGCTTGCAATAAGGCTTACGATACGAACGCCGGGGATCTGGAGGCGCGTTGGAAATGGGACATCATGTAAAGCCGCTTTCGGGAACCTATGCAGTCCCATCCTACCATTGGATCTTTCCCTTTGATGTCAAATGAGCAAGCGAAACTTCAGCATTTCTCAGGGACAGATAGTGGACTGACCCCCAAACATAGACTGATGGCAGACGGTTAAACTCTTGACGGGGTAAAGTGAATAATCTGAATAAATAGAAATGACACCTTTGGGGTTGAAAAGACCGCGATAGATGAACTTCCATCCATTTGTGCGAGCGGTCCCTTTTCCAGAGAAATTGAAGTCTACTTCAAGACGCCGTTGCCAAAAGGTGTCATCAGATGTCAGCGCGGCAAAAAACTTGATTGTTGTGAGGTAGATAAGATATGATGCATGATGGTTATTAGTAGGAGGATGTTACCTTGTTTGTGGATCCGAGATGAAGAACATCCGATATGTGCATCGATGGCAGGACATTGTCCAAGAGGACCTCTATGGGAATTTCAGCTAGCAACGACATGCAGGGATCGCAATAGCTGTGAGCAGAGAGGAAGAGATGAACTGCGCCGCTGCGGTGCTATAGACGTCACTTGAGCGTGATTTCACGTGATGGGTCCGGTGACTTATTGCATGGGCTCTCCACAATGTTCGGACTGCTTTGTCAGGAGGACATCAATGGATCAATGGATCATGACTGCATGACTGCATGACCTAAGTACCGTACCAACCCCGTACGGGTGCCATCGCGCGCCTCTTCTCTCCTGTAGCAGGACCCTTATTTACTTTTTGCCGACATGCGCGCTCCTGGATTACCGTTTGAAGTTCTCGCTGATTTCCCGGTTCCGCGGAAAATTACTTCTTATATACCGTAACCTCGGAGCCATTGCGGTCATGCCCAGCACCAGTTTCACTCAATGCTGTCTGTGATCGTGCAGGTTGAGCCTCAGGGCTGTCGTTATATGTATACAATCACCACGCGGGGTAACTATTTAAAAGAAGAGGCCTCGATGCCTCTCAGAGCACCCCTGTGAGCACATTGTCCACGTCTACCGGGGGATCAAGTCGCTTCGTGTTGGCTTCCTTCTCTTACAGGATCTGTCTTTGAAATACACAAACCTCCAAATATTGATAAATAATCCAACTCAGCGACTTTCGGGAATTCTGGTTGGCCGGCTCGATTCAGACCGTTCGTTGTTTTGTAACCGTATCGCTACGTTGGCATCATTTTGGTAATATGCAAATTATCGTGTACCTGTGAGTGTTCTGATGAAATAACCTGGGTCGGGGGATTAATATCACACTCCTGTTACATACGATCTCGGTTCACACTTGAACGCCCTTGCTAGTTTCTTTCGTTTTTTTTTTTTGCCTTTTGCTTTTCACTTACCTTTTGCTGAAAGTTGTCATCCAAATTATCAATGATCGTGATACATGCTGATCATCTGATCTATCTCGCAGCTTCGCACTGTTCGGCGCAGCCGAAGGGAACCCGAAATCGAAATTGCCTTGAAACCCATTCCCCCTTCTTTCTGATAACCCGCATCATGTAAACAAACCCCTCCTTCCAACCCGTCCGACAATAGTCAGAACCGAAAGGTAATATTATGTATCCATCTACACAAATATCAAGCCGGATTGGCAGGTGCCGGGATCTCTAACCTTCCAATCGGCCTGTCGCTGAATCCGCTAAATTTCGTACACCTTTAGGTCTGCAGCCTTTTCAATGAGTGGAGATCATGATAATCGACTCTTTGATTTCGTTCCGGCGTAGCGCTCCTGGTGTGCGCACATGGAGGGGAGTATATGTTATATATATGTTATATTATGGGCGTCCGGTTCGGATGATGGTCAGACCAAGGGAAAAAGAAAAAGAAGCAGACGAAGTGAATACATATATGGAACATAGTCCGTGATGAAGCAGTGCGTTTTATGCCATGTGGTGTTTTTTTTTTTTTGCTCTCGGTATGCACGGGGACGAGCCCAGTTCAGTTGACAACGCCAGCAGGTGTCATTTCCACGAATAATATGTCAAGTTAATTTCAGGGTTGAGAAAAACAGTTCTCAGGGTGGAATATACTGCATATGCATCAATTTAGATACCCCATGAATTACATAAATATAGTCGTAAACTGAACTGTGGCAACGACTAAGTATGTGTTGAGCTATGCTTTGTGGTTTGTATTCCTGAAGGAACGGTTTGGACTTGAAGGTGTTACTGTTTTAAGAAAAAAAGAAAAAGAAAAAGAAGTACACAATGGGCTTCTATTTCCTCGTGGTATTACGTGAGCATATTAATCCTTTTATGGTCAACAACCTACGATCATTCCTAATCGAATCATCTCAATCTGCTTACAAAACAAGCGAAAATGCCACTTTGCCCACTCTTGCCATTTAAGCGGAAGAGAAGGTGGGCCCGGGGAGACAACATCGTATGTATGTATGATGACGCTTCGAGGACGTCTATCGCCTTCGCTTCAGAACCGGCCATCTGGGAATTGCCCACCATTCAAGCCGTTACAGGCAATTTGAAAGATCGACCGCAAATAAGAACACAAGGAATAAAATAAAACAATATAGGAATTTGACCATGTATGGGGGAAAATCGCTTCCTCATCAGCATCAAATGACAAGGAAGCCCGTATAAAAAGTAGGTGTCGTATAATTGTGCTCGTGTTATGTACCAGTTCTCGTAACACGGATCACTCGCCGGGGTGGGGGGGACTTTCAACGGAGTGAACGAGTGTTTCATGCATACTGTGCTTCTTTTTCCCTGCACGTTACCGTAATCGTGTCGCGGACGAACAATGACCCGAGCAAAAAGAAAAAAAAAAAAACACATCAATATCGTCATCTGCATCACCAAGTACAACGAACGCGGGCAGGTTGATCCCAATCTTGTTTAGACAAGTTGCCATTGATATTAAAGTATATCGTAGCGAATTAAATATACAATGTATGGGATTCTACTGCAGCTACTGAACAAGAATAATCCTCCCTCCGTTTAGAAAAGGAAAAACACTGTATAAGGAGGGGCCGTGGTGATTATCGAATAAGGGCTAGGGGTGTATAAGACAGTACTGGGGAGGAATAGGGTAGTATAGTTATACATGCGAATATAGCCTTTGCACGTAGAAGATGACGGAAAGGACAAGAAAAGAGGTAGACGTAGTGTATAGTAGTAGAAAGTAAAAAGGTAGATTGTGGTAATAGTGTGTGTGATGTGGCGCGCGTTTACAACCCTAAGCCGGGATAAAAAAAAATATACAGTTGGTAGTTGATGAATAGAGGATTGGGCAGGGGAGCCAAGCAAGGAGGGGAATATGTGCAACGAATTTAATGGTATAAAAAACTGGAAGATATGGTATGGTATTTGGTTGAACGAAATGATTTATGAACAAAAGAGTAATGGTCGAGATTAAATTTTGATGACAGGTGAAAACCGGGGCCGAGACTAGTGGATCTGGGGATGTGCTTCGGGGAAACATTCGAGAGGTAACCTAAATTATTTGAAAGCTGCTGGGGATAGAGGGGAGGAGAGGAGGATGGTAGACGTCGACACACGACAGCAAGAATTATCGAAACATCGATAGTTTGAAGGCTGTTGTCCCATGGGGATTTGGGCGGGACGCGCGCGCGAAGAAGAAAGAAGGGATTTTTTTTTCTTCGGGACCAAGCTTGGATTACATCAAAAAAAAAACTGACACAAGCTCGGATCGAGGTTAGTGACCCTAGTAGTCTTCCTCACTTCCGCGGCTGATGAGGCTTCCGTGACCCGTGAGGGGCCTTCCATCACGCCCGTCATGATCATGGTACAGTTCGTATCCGGGTTCTGCGGGATAGCCTAGATTGTCGTGGATCTGTAGAGGGGGCAGTAGTGGAGGCTGATATCCTGGTAGAGGCGTCAAGAGGGTGCTGTCCGGCGGTAACCTATTCATAGGCGACGGAACGGCAAGCGGAGATGGGAGGGGTCGGTTTGAAGATGAATGATGTTGGATGCCGATATTCATATGGGTGTCCAACGGAGGGAGATGATGTGTGTCGATAGTAATATTGTGATTATGACTGTGGGCAAAAGAGGCATGAGTAGGCTGGGACGGGAGCGACGTCGATATGTATTGATGCTGCAGCTGCTGCTGTTGGTGATGATAATTTGTGCGGTTAGATCCATTCCAAGCGGCAGGTGTGTTGCTGGTGTAGCGCTGTCTAGCATGAGCCGTGTAGACTGCGAGATCGTCATGATCATCGAGCTGGTAGCAGGTGTTATCGACGGGAAAAGACAGTTTTTCATCTGGCTCTAACAGCATGGATGGTGCGGAGGAGGAAAGAACGGTGGGAGAAGAATGATAGGAAGGTAGCCGGGGTGGGTAAACAGGTTCAGTTGAACCGTAACGGCAGGTGGTGAAATCGCGACTATCGTGGCGCATGTTGATCAGGCTAGATCGACGGATTGGACCTGGGGAGGATTCCTCTTTTTTTGCCTTGCGCCATTGCTTTCTGAGCTCTTTGAACTCTTTTTGGAGAGAGAGAGAGAGAGAGAGGTTGGACTCGATTTTGGACCCAGAAGAGAGACAAAACATACCAGTTGGATTGCGCTTCGCGCCATGTTTTTGCATTGTGACATGTGCGTTGAGATGGTTTAGAGTACCGTATGCTTTGTTACAATCTGGATAAGAACACTGATAGAGACGTTCTATCTCGTCGTAGCGACGGCGCGGACGTTTCTTGACTGTGTTCCCAGGGAGAGCGACGAAGGAGTAAGTTTTATTGTTCGAGCTAGAGTTTTCGTCGAGAGGCTGATTTGCAGTGGAAGAGGTAGTTGAGGTAGCTGTACCGGGAGGAGAGGGGCCATAGTCTTGTAAAGGGGATACTGGGTCGAGGTCAGTGGGGTTTAATTTCCAGTAAGAGGAAGAGTCAAAGGGGTCTCTGAGGTTGCCCATGCTGGTATTTCTGTGCAGCTGGCGAGAGGGGTTGAACGAGAACTGGTCAGGATAAGGCTCTGACATTCTCCTATGGTCATAAGAGACATTGCTGGGTGTGTGAAGGTGGTGGTGATGGTGGTGGTTGAGATTGGAGAGCATGGGCAGCATCCCAGTCGACGGGCCAAACTTGGACGCATTAAATGGAAATCCTAGATCTCGATCGAGTGACCGTGTATTATTTGTTACTATTTGTCCAATATTCTTTTTTTCACCCTTCTAGAATATCTACCTAAGCTATCCCGGTCTCACCGCGTAACACAAAAGGTACATTGGGAGATCAAGATCCACCTTCCTAATGCGGCACACACGTTCCCATCTCATAAACCCCACACTCGGTTGTCATGTCATCTTCGCTTCACCGATCCGAACCAGCTCATCTTTCATTTTCATTGTAACTCCAGCTTATCACTATCGCGGGACGCGGGACGCCATACCCGCTCCTGTCCAGTGTGTGTCCTCCTCATCATTCGTGGCGATCACGGTTATTAATTTACTATATATCCCGCTCTCTGTACCTGGTGATTGCCTGTCAAAGTAACAACGCTTTTTCTCAGAGGACAAACCAAGGATGCCCCCATGATCAAAATACATAGTAGACAGGACACGCCGATAGGGCGCATCATCACAACAAACGGACAAATATAAATGCAGCACCTGAAAGAGCGGGAAGGGAGATGTCATCCCTATGGAGAAGCCGCCCACATATTAGTATATCATGATGAAAAATATGTAGAGTTACAGTCAATAGTGTCATTGCATCTCAACCCCCCCCCCCCCCCCCCCCCCCCCCCCCCCCTCTTTTTTTTTTTTCCAACTTGTTCACCTCCACCCCGCGAAGCAACATTGTTTTCTCTTTTCTTTTTCCTGGCTTGGCAAGCCAACACAAAATACCTTTACTAAATTCAACAAATTAAAAGTTGTAGCGTAAAGTCTTATTCATACTTTATTCTTCCCCCCCCCCCCCCCCCCCCTCTTCCTCTCTCTCTCTTTTTTTCAAACAACATGTCAGCTTCCAGGTACAGGTACAAACGTTCTTTTCCTGTCCGCTTTTGAGGCCGCACCTTGGAGACAAAGGGTACTTGTCACTTGTCCAATGTCTAATAAAGAAAACGTGGTCCTCCCTCTCTCTTATCACTCGATTTACATGGACCAACATATTTTACGCACGCTCGGCATGAGTGGCACCAGCGAGCGGGTCTTGTTGTTTGAATGGGTCCACCACCCCTCTTGGGGTTAAAGCAAATCAATATGATGTTCTTGGAAACCATGGACCGTTCAAAAAGGTTCGGTCCCTTGTAAGATCCAACACTGAACACCAGGTTGCTGAGCAGGTGACGTGCCTCTCTGCCCCGGTTATAGCAGCTCATTGACCGGTGTGTGCAATACGGAGAGAGCGCGGCCCATTCAAGGTCTTGTGTTGTATATTATGATCACAATGGGGCTGGGGGTGCATGAGTGAAAAGTCAAATAATTTGAACCGAGGCTCACTGAACAATACACTGATATACGACTTTCCTTTCTTAGGCTGTGGACAGAGACCTAGAACCACGCCCTAGGCCAGGGAGGAGAGGGAGAGATATATTAGATCCCTTGGGGTGTATCTGCTTAGTGTGTGCGAGTGCTTTAAGCAATCGGGTAATCGGGAGGAGCGAGATGTGACGTTGGCCAAAAAAAAGCGCACTCCGATTCGACAGGGTTGAGAAGGGGGGAAATGGTCGATTCTCGGGAAGAAATAAAGAAATAAATCAAAAGCAATCGGGTTCCTGGTGCCAGAATAGAATACAAATTTTGCCTTGTGTGTGACGACCAACAGACTGGCACCTTGGCAATGTGCTCAACCCCATCCCCCCCCCCTCCCCATGGACTCCTTGGGTATGTTCCATTGTCCCTGGTTTTAGCGCCTAGCCAGTGGACATAGATTGATCTTAGAGAAACGAGCGACAAGGACTTTTCTCTTTTGTTGTTGCACAAATCCAAGATCTCTATTGGTACCTTGTATTTCCATGTTACATTGTAATCTCCCTTACCTGTATCGCTGTACCCATGTATATACCATCAAGCGTTCAAAACGACGATGGGAGTATGTACACTCGGTAAGTTGTCAGTCACATGACACCTTGATGGCAAAGTCGTTGGGGGCGGCACTCCGAATGGACTGGGTTGCAACTGAAGTAACTGCACGCCAGCTGGGTCCTCCGAGGCCGTACGTTTGGTTTCCTCCTTGACGATGCCAAAGATGTCCAAGGTCCCAGCTTTGACGAGGCCCAGCGCACGGCGGTCTTCACGTCTCAGGGATAAAGGTGAATACGCAAAATCTATATTCCAAGGGAAAGGATATACCAATTATGTGTTCAACAAGTTAATTCATTTCTCTGCCTCTTTTTATTTTGTAAAGATCTCAAGGCTGTAGAAGCCGGAGGACCTTCGAGGCAGAGGAGGCGCAAAACGTCGACTAGCGCTACTGATCTATTCTACGCAAATAACAGTGATCCAGCGTCCTCTATGCAAAAACCTTGTGTGCCTTTGGACCTTCGACGATCTCGGAGAATGACAGCTTCGGAGCTCACTCAACGGGAAAGTTCTCTTTTGAAGGAAGAGCAGCTGTGCAGGCGCAGAGCCATGGAGCTGGACGAGCGCGATTTGTCCATATCGAAAAGGGAAAACGAGCTATCTTCTCAAGTAGCCGAAATAGAGGCTAGGGCGTCCCTGGCTCAGCTGGAAGAACATTTCACCTGTGCGCTGTGAGCATTACTTTCCCTCCCCCCCCCCTTTTGATATTGAGCAAACTTCTCATCATATGATTGATGGGGGCCTACTCCACTTAGCTGCTATGAAATCATGGCACATCCATATACTCTGAACCCTAGCCAATGTGGTCATACCTTTTGCGCCCTTTGCATCCTCAAGTGGTTTTTCTCCCGCCTCCATCTCAAATGTGGAGCATGGCATGAGTCCGTAGATTGTCCCATCTGCCGTAGCCTACTCGTCATTACTCCCGACGGTGTTCCGCGCCACGACACTACCTTCCCATTTGTCCCGAACAGGACTGCCGCGGCCGTATGTGAATCGTTCGTTGAGAAACTCCGAATCACATCTGCTGCTACTCCGGTTGTCAAGCGGGAAGAAAAGGAGGCCATGTGGGAAGGAGAGACAGAATGCAGCCGGAAGGACGCTGCTACTGACAAGAAGGTGAACGAGGACGCGGATGTGGCTGGCTGGAGAGAGGGTGGGCTTATGCGAACGGAATGGCTGAAAAAGGACAGGCGAGTTTACCGGTTTCTTTTCATTTCATTTTCCCTCCATTGTTTATTTTTATTCACCTGTTTGATTCGCTTGCTGAACCCTACTTTTTGATATTAGAGAAGGAAGGAAAGAAATGAACCACATTGTGAAAGAATGGCGGAACCTTACATCCCACGATTTCCGGAACTTGAAGCAGAAACTAGGAGTCTGAGTTCCGCCGTATTCGCGGTCTGTCTATGCAGGCCGCTCGTTCATCATGACGTTCGACACCCGTTGTCAACGAGTGATAGTACCCACCATACTTACACACCACGTATAACTTCTTTCCATTCATACATCCCTTCTCTCCGCGCTCTGTACGTTTATTCCAATCCATCTTCCCGCTCTGCATCGTATGGCGCTCTCGCCACCATACATGCACTTCCATATTTAATTTATTAACCCACTATGTAATATATATCTTTATAGCACATACCTCCTCTTCTCTCGATCCACTCCCGTTTGCTACAAACAAACTCGCCCTATCTGTACCTTGTACTTGTATTTTATAGAATTAGTAACATTGTCGTGATACATTGTCGGTCCGTATTTGCATAACTATGTATTGGGGGCATATCGGGTAAGAGATAGTCATTAGCCCAGCAAGGGAGGCATTGCACATTGCATGCCGTCCCAGTGGAGCTGGAAGCTACAGGTAAAAACAACGTTCCTTCAAGGCACGCATTCCCAAAATGTCCTGCTCGAAATTTTAAGTTCAATAAACCATAAGGGTATCTCCCCAAAAAAAATTTGACCTACCCAATCCGACCTGGTCACCCATAAATCAGACACACCATCCATCTTGCCAAGCACAGCGGCGCCCTTCCAAGCCAACATAGTTGGGTCTACCTCTTTGGGTGGCGGAATAATTTGTACTTTTTCCATGTTGGGCACCAAGGGTGTCGCGATAGCTTGCAATCTGCCCGCCAAAAAAATATCATTCACATAGTCAGGCGATAATTGGTTTGGCAAGACAATGATAAGGATCAAGGTACAAAGTCAAAGCCGGCCGGTGACGAACCTACTCTCGAGCGCTTGACTCATCCCAGATATGTGTGCCGTCCCGCCGATTACCAACACAGCTTGGAGATATTTCCGAATCTTATCGTCCCCGCCCGCAGCGCGCGCACTGTTGAAGATTGCAACATCTAATGGCAGTTTGCTCGCCTCAAAGCATACATCAATAGGGAAGCCTCCGGGGTACGCTGGTGGTGTCTGGCTTTTTAGAACAGTTGTACCAGTCCCGTTCACGATAGTAGCTGGATTAGAGGTTGGCACACCTGTACCAGAAGGTGTTGCTGCCTTGCTGTCGTCTTCGACATCAACGACCTCCATATTATCCGGCAGGATAGGTGGGGTAGGGTTCGATTCATCTGTGATCATGGGTTGCTGATCTGGCTGTTCCGTAGGTGTGGAGGTCCCTATGATATGTTGATGTTTTGCCTCTGCCAATAGTAACAAATTCTCACCGATGGTGGATGTCGCCCCTTTCTTGGGAGAATTAGATAGCAAGGTCGCGGGCATTAGATGTTGGGTAGAGATCATCATTGCATTCGTCTGTCATTCATGCGTCAAGAAGTAATAGATTTCTGGAGTGGTAGTACCTACCACGCGATCGGTTTGGTGATCGATGATCTCCTCAGTTACATTGTTTGAAGAAGCAAGCCGTAAGCCCACCCGCTTCTTTTCAAATTCAATAACTCGTGGCTCAAACAAACACTAGATCGATCGACCCGTTTTTTTTAGTATAGCGGGAGCTGAGGGAAGGGGTTGAATTACCATGGGAGCAAGTATGATTTCGTCATAAGCCCGTAGGCCATATTTTTCGGTGGGGCGATCCGGCCGCCGTACTACAAAGTCATAGAGGTTGAGACCAACTTCCGCCTGTGATGGTGTGAGTAACTGTTTTCGCGTGCAGGCCAATTTACCTCTTGCAGTGTACACAGTCGGCGTTTGAGGTCATCCATAACATCCCAGTCATAGGATCGATTCAAGTCAAGATCACGATATGGGAACTTTATTCCCTGCAAGAGAACGTATAGAAACTCAGTGATATCGTCACCACCCATACTAAGCGACATTCTGGATAGGAGCATATATCCACCATATCGGTCATCGAAAACGGCCCATGACAATTGAAAGGACGTACCTTGTCTCTGATGAAACCATTCCTTCGTCAACACAAGCAATGCTTGTAGTTGTGGCGCCTATATTGACTACACATGCATTTGATATACCAGCACCATACGTAGCGGCATGGGATTCCTGTCTATATATTAGAAAACGTCCAAGATGGTAGCAGGGAATTCTCACCTGTTGGGCGCATAGCTGCTTGAACCCCATAGCTATTAACAAAAGATTTACCAACTCCCGAACATACGCTCTGTCATAAAGATCAGGTATGACAAGAATCACAGAATAGTTCTATAGCGCAGGGAAACAAATAGGTTAGAACGGGAGACACTTGAGGCAAGAAGAACCAAATATTCGCCTTGATGTCGTGTGATTCGATGCCCAACTTTTCCTTGAGAGTTGTTCGGAGAACCGCCTCCAAGTCGCTGAGGACGACTTGAAGAGATGGATAGGCTCGTAGATTAAAGTTTGCGGAGTAGATGGGCCAGCGTATGACGTATCCTGCTTTCCGAGGATCAGCGAGACGAAGGGCCTCGTAGGACATTGATCTATAAGCTTTGAGACCCTGGTGACGTTGGATGCTAACACACCTTTTCTCCAATGTATAGGTCTTCAGATGACGTGTTCTCCGTCCACTCCACGCGGTAAGGGTCGTTATATTCAGAGATTATTTCCGGCTTGAACTGATCATTGAAAGTCGATGCAATTGCAGTAGCATTGGGTGTCACCCTCAGCTTGTAGAACCGCATTCGATCGCGGAGGGAAACAGTGATGGCGGAAATTTTTTCGTCGAACTGGCCAGGTGGTCTAGCAGTCTAAGAAAAGACAAGAAAAAAGGCGAATCTTACAGGATCCCGTTCTGACTGTTCACCGACCGGCTCGGGAGTTGCGCGCTTAGGACGCGAAATACCTTCAACTCGGATATGCTCTGGAATGGGTGGCTTGCATTTCCGAGCAACCACATTTGGTACGGCGGTAGGAGTTACGTCTGAAGCTCTACCGATTAGCAATGAGCGTGAACCTGGGTGTATAACTATAACTTGTGAGCCCCGTCTGCTCTACAATCTGGTTATATCGGACAGGTCGATGCATCAATAACTTGACTTAGCTGACCTTGGATCCTGAGTAGTAGTCGTAGGATCGTCTGGTGTTTTATTCTTAGCATTCCTTGCCCATAATGTTTGTGAATCAGACTTGAGGTAGGTTGTGCTCATATGCTTGGGGTTTGCTCTATGTACGTCAAGTCATTGTTGGGAAGGACTGAGCTGGTAGACATACAATAGAGGAACATGGAAGCTGGTATATCGGAACGCACTCTCATCGCGCCTTGCGTTGGGAATACCTCGAGGCATAGCGGTTTGAGAGAAGAACGAATAGCCAAGTCTAGATTGTTTTGATTTACTTTGTACAAATATCCTTCAAGTTGGCTATAACATCACTCCAGGCGTTACTCTGCGGGCTCTATCAACCCAGATAGACAGCCCAGCCTGCAACAGGTCATTCCAGCCTCGTCTAGCCCGTAAATTGGTTGAAGGGAACTGCATCCCCATATCATAGCCCTTGCTTGGTCATGTTTGGTAGAACCATCCAGAGGGTACAAATACCACGCCTACTCCTAAATGGGTTTCACTTCTTCCCGCTTGTTTCGTGTTGACTTACACTCTTCCCGCACGTTTCGCACCTCCCTATTACAATGACTAAAAAAATTATGCGGGCGATTGCCTATAAAGAGCTGCATGTCTTCCTCTCCGGAGTTGCCATATAACTCACTATGCTCGCCTACGATTGTGGACTTCCAACTGACGTCGCAGAAAAAATACTCTGCGAAATTTGGGTCTCTTCTCTCTCACCGGAAGATCGCATTACATTAATAACCTCGTCTCTTCTTGTCAACAAAGCTTGGAAGGCCCTTTTTACCTATATTTCTTTTCGAGATGTGAACATTGTCTGCCCCTCGTATTACCACCAGTACATGGCCGCATTAGCTGGGCACTCCTCACTTTTCGACAAAGACGATAAATGGCTCTCTAACAATCTCTGCCGATCCATTACTATCAAAATACCAAAGGCAGACGATGACGAGCAGGAGGCACCTATGGCGAAAGTTCTTTCCGATCTCCTTTACTCCCTCAGCGCGATTGCCTATCTCCCAAACCTCCGGACGCTCAATGTTGAATACGAGAACATGGGTTTCGATGACCTTTTAGATCACTACCGGCTTGTCTGGTTTCCCATCCAGATCATCAGCCTCAATATCTCTTTTGCTTTCGACTCTGACAAGCAGAGTTCAGCTAACACCCTGCGTGCAACCCACCAATATCATACTTCTCAATCATACCCAATGGCACACCATGGTGTCAGATACCTGTCATTTTCCGGAGCCAGCAACGCATTCATTACGCGACTAACTGCGTGTTTCCCGAACGTAGAGTCACCATTGATATTGCCATCCCCAAAGCCAATCGTGGGCTTAGCTTGGCAGCCATCTGCCATCGTCCCTGTAGCTCCCCCGGATGACTGTGTGTACCCCGATACTAGAAAGTCCGCAGTTGAACTTTGGGCCAGCGCAGCATGCTGGAGTTTCCACTTGGCATCGATTAATACTCGAGTTCACTGAACGTCATCGAAAATTTTAGTCCACCTTAACTTTATTTACAGCTTATAATTTGTAACGTACGAAAACCATCATACATTGTACTCTTAGTAGTCATATATTAGTATTCCTTGATTCATCGTCTGTCGCCCAAACTACAAGTCTGTCGCCTCGTCGGCGTTCAATATCAAAGTCGTGAAAAAGCGTATCATCTCCACGAAAACATCAGCCTCAATGGCTTTTAAAAATTATTAGTCTTCTATGTCCACAGAGGTTGTAAACTTACATTCATTCACTGTGTGTATACTCCCTAACCTGTTGGTCTCTTTTCCTGCGTTTTTGTGATTATATCGGAAGATATGCTTCGACAAGCCCCAGTAATAGCGCGTGTCTTAAGACGGTTCGGCACATATTTTTATTATTTAGTAAACCTGCCACTTACCCGTGTTCCCAGAAGACATTCCCGGGCTTACAGTGATGGTATTCTTTGACTTGAGCGCACGATGAGAATCATACGTCGCCTTGATAGTCCCAGAAAGCAGCTGGTAAGCTGCGGCGTGCTTGTTCGTGGGCGTCACAGGGGCAGGCTCCAAAGCAGTCCCATAGGCATCATTGAGGGTAAGACTCCCGCTTGAGGGCGTGTCGCCTGACCCTCCCGAAAGCCTTTCTCCAAAGGCCTCATATGTAAGGTTGAAGTCCCGTGCAAGGTTCTGCAAGAGTTTAGTGTCGTGCTTTTCGACCTCCTTGACGGAACTGATAACAGAGATACGATGATTGACTACTGCCCAAGCGCCCTCTGGCAGCGCATTGGCCTTGACACCTCCTTCGATTAGATCGATGGCCTGCGTTGTCCCCACTCGACTCTTATATAACGGATTCTTGAAAACCTCTTGCTCTAACTTCTGAAAAGCTTTCTTAGAATTCGAGGATTGCCGGATAATCTTTCGCAAATCATTAGGTAGATCCTTAGCATGCTCTCCGATACA
Source organism: Calocybe gangraenosa (assembly GCA_018221785.1). Classification (NCBI taxonomy): domain Eukaryota; kingdom Fungi; phylum Basidiomycota; class Agaricomycetes; order Agaricales; family Lyophyllaceae; genus Calocybe; species Calocybe gangraenosa. The sequence goes on from JABCKK010000036.1 coordinate 53,681, forward strand.
CTGAAGCATGCTGTACAGAGGATCTCTCTTTGTCTGTAGAGGAGTTGAAACAACATTGGAAGACTAGTGTTAGAAATACAAATACCAGCTCGACTTTATAGGGATTTTTTTCATACTCCACAAGGAGAGCAGAAAGTATACCGATGCTCTAATATACATTATCAGGCATTACGATAAGTCAAATTAGAGAAAGTAAAGCCTACAGTGTGCTTAGGGGGTACGCTGGAGTGACCACCGGGTGTTTTGACTTCAATCCGAACATCCAAATAACCTTTCTCGGCAATGCCGGGAGTTGCAAAAACGGAACCGTGCTCCTCATGGAATCCTTCTGTGAGTCCAAAAATGTAATCCCGACAATAACAAGATATATGCCAAACGTACCACCTTCATCGACAACAAAAGCAACACCATTTTTCCCGTATGAAGCGTGGAGGGTATCAGCGATCTGTTGGGCACCCTGTAGCAAAAAATGGTATTGATAAAGCCAAAGACGTTCTGGGAATAACTTACCTGACGCCCGCTCACTTCTTCGTCAAACCCGTAGGCGAGTACCACAGTTCTCATTGGCTGAAACCCACTTCTAATAAGTGACTCGACGCTGGCTCTAAGATATTGCTTGGGTCAGAAGCTCACATCGATGATGCTGTATTATTGGTAAACTGACAAGGTACCAATGAGGCCACTTTTGTCATCCGAGCTCCCCCTGCCCCATATTCGTTTTCCTGAAGGTCATAAGATATCGTAGAAGATGTTTCGAGATTCAGTTTACCGTCAAAGTATCCCGAATACGGCGGGTGAGCCCACTTGCTTACAGTGGATGGGTCGACAGGGACAACATCTGTCAAAAAGATATTGTGCGCCTTAGTATTTTGAAACATCAGTTGGCATATCTATACCCTGATGAGCAGCCAAAACAATCGGCTTGAGAGATACATCGGTCCCTTCCCAAGTATATATAAGACCATACGTGTTGACTTTCATGAGTTGTAATGTCGTGTGTCTAAAATTCACATATTTTAGCACAATTGTCAAAATACGCCATGGTTTACTTGCACGAGAGGGAATGTGCCAAGAAGGTAATTTTGGAAGGGAGTGAAGACTTCCCACCGCTCGTCTAGGCCCACAAGTCCCATGCCATCATATGTTTCTGTCCTAACGACCTCGTAAGGCTAAGGTAATACTGACGCTTGGCACGACTTACGGTATTCTAACGGCACCCGCAAGCCAATCGACTGCTGTTGCTTTGAATACCTCCGTGCTGAAGTCCGCGCCTAATGACTCCCACAAAACGCGGTTCTTCTCTGGTATACGGGTACTACTTTGTTTGCATGGCAATTCACCCTTGGCCGAGATGTTGATAGTAGGGTTCCCGCTGTAAACCCATATCCATACGTAAGTGCAGTGAAGTATGAGACCTATTGAAATCAAGAGCTTGCGATAACCGGTGCCACGCTTCGTAAGTTGACCAACAGGTGAAGGCAGCGATACACCAGCTCCCAGTTTTTCTTCGAACGTTTGCTCCATGGTGGGGAACGCAAGGCGTCAATACAAGACCTCTGAGAGAAAAGCTCCCATATATACGTAATTTGTGACAGTTGTGGAAGAAATCATTGTATTATTTGTAAAGCCTTTGGTTTATCAGATAAGATAAGGGCCTGACTCATCGGTGCTGTTTCATCTTGGTATGCGTCTACTCGTACCATGAATTGGTGATCGTACATTTCATTGAGGGACTATATCAGGGATAATGCCTGTAACACATCGCTCAAAACAGATAATGGACAATGACACATCAACAATTTACCTCGCAGGCCTGCTTGGCTGCAGCTTGCCTAGCTACAGCCTTTTGTGTAGCCACACCAGTACCCATTATCTCACCCCCAACTGTTCATCATCAACCTTTGAGTTTTCCGCGGTGCATCGCATTAGCCATGCTAACCTTTACAGTGAACGGTCCACTGCGTTGGATTTGATGACGATGGTATTTCGGCCCAACTCAATAGATGCGACTCTTTTCTGTCTTGCAAGACTGCCGAGTTGAATGTAAGTGAAGAGTCGGACCACAGAACACCAGCTGTTGTGATCGACGTACAGTTATGGAGGGCGCCACTGTAGTTCATCGGGGAAGGAAGGGCAATTTTTTTAGAAGGAGTGGGTATGCGCGAGTACATGTTAAAAACGTTATCGTTAAGGTGAAGTCAGAACCTCCCCTCATCGATGTGGCTCAACCTAGTAGTTTATGATGTGCCATACGGTAAGCTCCGACAAATCCCCTATACAACGAGACACAACGGTTGCCTAGGTCCGGGAGCGAGACCAAGCAACCGCAATTTCGGGGCGATTGAGCGTGAGCTAACGAGAATCCAAAAACTGATATTTGGGTAGTCAAGACGTCCGGGCGAGTTTCGGAGTTCCACCATCATAGAAGGAAGTGAGTGCTTGATTCCTGTGAGAAGATCAGTCCAGCGATGGTATCGATTACGGGCAAAAAGGGAGGCTTTTGGAAAGATTGTCAGACGAGCGACATAGAGCAGAGCGATTGATCGGAGTAGCCTTCTACGAGCTCAAATAGCCACGGTGATGGTGTCCCTCTTCGAATTTGCCCATAGCGATAGTCTCCCATCCACAAATATGTACCAGTAATATGGCAGACAACCCAAGGGGAGTGTTGCTGCAGAACCATGTGCTTCTCTCCCAGCTTTGCAATCTATTGACTACGCCACCATTTTCACTATCCAAAACCGGATGCAGCTCCGAGTGATCATATAGAGCCGTTGCAAAGTCCGGCTGTATGTTAAAATTGCTGGTGACCCAAGTTGATGTCCTTGGTCGACCAAGCAACGTTACGTGAGGTGGCAATCTCATCGGAGAAACACCTCACGGACCATTCAAATCATACCCCCGAATGACTGCGAGGGCACATTTGTTCTGTAGACTATCAAACATTCTTATACCCCGCTCGCTGATGTTCGATGGGTGAGAATAGTTTCGTACTGGTGATTCGGCATGTAACGTTTAACAGTGCTGCGTTGTCACACGGAAAGCCACTTATGTCTTTGTATGGGTTGGTCCTGCCTTCTCCCACTGATGTAAGTCTTAGCGATCTCAAAAATCGACTGTAGGAAACAATTGTTGCCACAAATCTGCATACGAGATCAACGAAGTGTATGTCTGGTACCAAGCTACGTATCGCGCGTTTCTGACGGTGGCACAAAGCGATTTGGACTGATTTCTGGTAATGGAGGCCCATGCCTAGTCTTGAACGGTTGGGGGGGTACCAGCGCATTGCTACCATAGGATGTTCTGCTGCGTGGGGCTTTGAATGGATGGGCTTCAGTATTGAAGACATCTAATGCGCGTGTTATATGCAAAATATGAGGTCGAGGTTTATATATGAGCTTACAGTCGTCAATACTGATATGTTTTGGGTCATCGAAGGTTAGGTATCTGAAGTAAACGGGGTAAGGTTGCGCCCATAAACATGAATCGTTGACAAACAGATATTTCAGTACTTCTGCGAACCAGAAGCTCTCCATGTCATCAATTTTTACTGACGTGGAGTTATTGACATCTTCTATTCCTGCGAAGCCCACGACGGCAGCAAGATGCTCATTAAAACTGTTAATGGCCTTGGCCGCACGATCAAGATACTTTTCATCACCCGTGATTCTCCATGCGTAAAAGTTGGACTCTAAGACCTCAGGACGAAGGATATAGTATGGCGCATAAAGATAAAAGCCGTGTTTGGCGTAGAATTCCAGGTCGGCTTCTGTCGGGGGATCCCCGCCCGTGTAATTGCCATCTGATGAGATATAAGCAAAAGCTTCTGGTCCGATCCCAGTGCTTATAGCCTCAATTAGCCATCGCATCGAGAAACCAGATCGGGGGGGGGGGGGGGGGGGGGGGGGGGGCACCCCAGGCACCATTCATTGTTGTTTCCAACACCAACCACACAGCGGGGAGGTACAAAACTAATGTTTTGTTTTTTTTAGTTTTTTCCCCTCA
>JABCKK010000037.1:15115-56884 GCA_018221785.1 Calocybe gangraenosa
AGACATCATCGTGGTAGAATGACGTAGGGAGCCGCTTACTAGGAAAAAAGCATTCAAGCGCGGCAGGCGCGCTATTTAAGAGGCATAAGAAGCTATTCTACATTCTCTCTGTGAGAGAGGGAGGGGGTGCGATCGAAATTCGCATGTGAGCGCTAAGCCAAGCCCCTCAAGGCCGGGTATGTCCGCCGCCGATGGAAGAAAGGAATCAAGATCGTAAGGTGAGTTTACAGGTCACCCATGGTTGGAAGTCCCAGAAGCGAGGAGAATAAGGAGAGCATGTGAGGAAGGGAAGGATTGGGTAGGTTCCGTTCAGTCGTTCAGTGGGTCAACTGCTTGTGATGCACTGCGAGAAGTAGGCACGAGCAAGAGTTTTTTGCTGCCAACAAGATAGATCCATAAGGCTAGATGGGGCGCGAGGTTGCAAGTGGACGTTAACCGCCCCATGTGTTGGGAATTTGTCTCAATGAACGCTTCGAACAATGAGTGGCTTCTAAGGTCGTGGCCGTGGGTAGCTGTTCCACAATAGTGCCAAACTTGAACAGCCGCATCTATAGCGAACGAAAAGAAAAGAAGGATACGGTGAGTTTGGGGGCACCCCTGAAAATGATAGATTAGGCTTTTGAAACTCCTTTTCTCGTTGGGCGCTTGAGGTGATAGCGATCAAGTCCAAGTGGGTACATGTCTATGGCCTCTGTACTGCCGACTTCCCAAGGAAGCCACGAGCACCGATAGAGCTGTTAAACGGCATGTCTACTGTTCAATTATAAAGTAGTCTATCTGAGCAATGAGTATAAGGAACAGAAAGCAAAAATTCGTATAGCTGCAGCACAACAAACGCAAATATGGGCTCCGCGTGACCAGCCGGCGAGGTTGAAACGTTGACCTACGGAGAACAACGATACAAGAGAGGAGTCGACAAGGGCAGGTAGTCGTCTGTCACTCTACCTGCTCTTGTCAACTCCTGTCTTTCATTATTATTCTCCCTTACCAAGCAATATACCAGCATACACCTTTACAACTGGTCGAAACTCTGTATCGCTACTGTGCTAGATTATAGCATGTGGATGTCCGTCGAGGGAATTGACAGTATAATTACAGTTTCTAAGCCCTCCTACAAACCGGACAGCATTACCATCAGCATTTGTAATCTCCGCGATGAGGTTGGTTCTAGTAATGAAGGAAAACTTCAGTGAAACTATGCCTGAATTCCCTTTGCGCATCAAGTGACTACGAAAGACAAGTACGTTCAGCCACATCACATTGACGCATCAAAAACTGGATATAATCTAGACTGGACTCTGCATGAGGGCTGACAATAGAGCTCCCACTTGATTCCACATGAAGCTCTCTTAGTTGAGGCTGAGTCACAGACAATGGCACAAACTATATCGTCAAGCTATTTGTGCAGTATCGTCCAGCAGAAGGTTGGAGTGCGGTCATGCAAAACCAGTAGAACCTTCTTCAAGGAGAACGTGAACAAATTACTCCCCCCTCGGCTCTTTTCTTTGACCCGAGGACTTCGACGATAGAAGTCCTGAGGTTGTGATTCTAATTTCTGATATGGAAGAATGTTACCACCTTCTTGCAGAGTTGCGTGCGGTAATCAAGCCATGTCTAGTCGATTCAGCAGCCCTCCGGTTAGCGGTTTCGCTGCCGCCGCCTCAGCCCGCGAGCCCGAACAAAAGAAAATCGAATTTGGCATATCCGGTCAGACGTAGACCACTAACCCCACCCAAGCCAGGTCACCCAATATTCACTGCTCGTTCGGTTGTCTTATCATGCCTCACTTTCTTGCTTTGGTTATCAACTTCTCAGTGCTCCTTTGCCAGATGCTTCAAGCTAAAATGGGATCGTAACACAGGAGCTCATGCATCAGTTCTGCTACAAGTGTCCCTAAAGAAGGTGAAGTCATCTTACCTGATTGTTGCTTTCATCATTTCTTGAAAGTGGATGCAACAAATAATTTTTTGGAAGAGCAAAGGTCCCTTGACATTCATAGTTGGTCCCCTGATTGTACGTGTAGGAAGACCAAGTGTGTCGCCACAGGTCTCGATCACTGGATAATAGTGTAAGAAATCAACTCAGTGTCCGTAATAAAGACAACTCAATATACCTACATGTACCTGTAAGAAATCTACTAAGTATAGATCAGTAAGTGTCTAATGGAATGGTCATAAGAAAAGGGTGCTCATCTCAGCGTCCGTGATAAATGTGCGGTAGCCCACTTGTACACTAATGCATTGATCAACTACGCCCCAGCGATGGTCTATTGTCCGGTATTGTTGGCGTCGCAGCAAGACAGTATGCAGCCAGCTGTAGAGCTTCCATATCAGGCTACACGTGAACTTATCAAATCAAGAAACCAGGGATATACCATCCCTGAAATCCTCAAGATACAAAGCCTGGAGAGGTACCAGGGGTTTAAGACCTAGTGTAAATGCAGGTCGAACCCTGATGTCAATCTGGAGAAAGCATCTAGAAATAGATCAAGTTACAAGGGGGAGTAGCGATATTCTCGAGCGTCTATTCGTCCTCTGTCTACGTCGACGTTCATCAGAATAGGAACCGCTGCCCAGATCATGACAACGAGGAAAAAGAACGCGTAGCGAATGTTACCAGTCGTATCCGCAATTAAACCGACAATTAGGGGCCCAATGAACGAACTAGACTGGGTAGATGTTAGGTATACAAACTTACTTGTAGGGGGAAAAGTGAAACATACTTTATCTGTGATTGAAAATAGGCCGTACCTGTCGCGGAGGGGGGGAGGTCAAAAACTTCAACATAAATCGTGTAAAGCAGCGTATGTGTCGCTTACCATCGAGCTTCTTCTCCAGGCGGTAAGAGTTCTGCGTAAAACGCGCGAGCATAACCTTGGAAAGCGCCATATACTGAGCCTATGGTAGGTATATCAAGGGGGGAATTGTTGTTGAATGATAGTAGTATCCTACCGAAATAAACCGCAAGCCCAAACATTTCATTTTGAGTCGTTAACCCACCAAATCTGGCGGCGTTGTCCCGGAAAACTGGCAAGAATCCTAGGCAGCCGTATGCTGGGATAGCGGAGGCCATTATTACGAGAATCACAATGACCTTGAGGTTTGTCCATCCGTATCTCCGTTGAAGCATAGGCCACGCAAGAGAGCCAAGTATTCCCGAAGTGGGTGTTAGGACTCCGACAAGGATGAGAGCGGAAGCTTGCATGTTTAGTGTCGTTTTCCCAAAGAGGATGGCGGTGGAGGTGATCGTTGTAAAACCTACCGATAATTTAAAAGCCAGGTCATTGTGGAGATAGATCAAGCATACCATCTGAAAGAAGGAACCATGCAGCAAGATATTTGAAGGTGTTCCTGAGTTTCTTGATTTCTCTTAGCCGAAGCATGCTACCAAGCCGCTTCCAAGCTCCGACTATCTCACGTTTGAAATTCCATGAAGCCCGGCTACTAGCATCAGATGAGGAATTCATTCCATTCTCCGACCACATAGATGTTGTTTTTACACCAGGGAGCCACAAAGCGGCAGGCAGTGAGAATATAGCCCACCAGATACCGCTTAACCCGATAGCTAACCGCAGAGAGAATGTCGAACTATGTAACATTGTGACAGGTATAAGGGCCACAATGAGAAGGAAGATTCCAGCACCATAGCCGAGAGCAATTCCAAGCGATGAGATACGAGATGTGACTCTAGATAGCTCACTATCGTATTTGGCTTTTAGTTCATCATGCCGTGATGACGGGATGCGTTGAATCAAAGGTGAGCTTGGATTCTCTGAGTCAATCACTCGATTTTCGTTGAGTTCTGATTCATCCGTAGATGTCGTTTGTGTTGTATCATGTATTTCGTCGATGTCTTGCAGAATTTGCTGTACTTCTGGAGATTCCTTTGCCAAAGAAGGAAGATACGCATTCATGGCCACAATGGATGCACCAAAAGCGACGTTCGCAAAGACTGCCAACGGCGCAGCAAAAAACCATATTGGTGAAGTTGATGGTAAGATGAGGAATATGGTAGCGGAAGTTGCACCAAGAAGAGCAAAAAAGAGAAGCAAGCTTTTTCTGTGAGAAGCTGCAAGAGATATAGAGCAGAAACAAGGCTTGTGAAGATAGTCCACATACGATGATCGGCAATTCCACCCATAGATATCACGGTCACGGCCTGTAAGGCCACCGAAATAGAGTAAACATATAGACTAAAGATGACTCAAATTTTGTACAAAAAGCCTTTGTGACAAGAAAATACCTGAAGCTTGCACTGTCAATCCATGCCCAACCTATCTTTACCACACAACGAGCATTGGGTGCACTAAGCGCTTCTTGTCGCGTATCGAGTTTCACTAGTGGGGTGCACCGCTCTGTCTTGTCGGGCAGTAGATACCCGTTATCTCTGGCGAATTGCTCCAGACATATAGGTAGAAACAGCGTCAATGAAACAATGACGAATACTTCGCTTCAAGTAGAGTTGAACATAAATGAGGGTGTTGCAAGCCGAAAGTCGGTATACTCACCTAGCGAAAGCGTAACTCAACCAACCACGTAGCTTCTTCTGAAAAGGTGTAGGGTCAGAGAGCATGGGGGCAGATGGCTTCAAGCTTCAGTCATTGACACAAGTAACAAGTAACCGTCAGTAACAATGATCAATGATGACTGTGGGAAAATAGTTCGACCTCGATCAAACATCTGCCCATCAACATTCGGTCCGTGGCAGACAATTTCGGGCATCTGGCATCACAAGATACTCCAAGGGCTGTAACATTCTGACTCATACTTCTATGTCTATGTCTATGTATGCAACTCTAGCTTCTGGAAGTTTGAAGAAGAGAAATACCGCATGCATGCCTGATGGCGTGCTTATAGCGAGATATAAAACATCGGGAATAAAAGCTACACGCAGTCAAGCAACCCTTGTAGGCCTTGCCCTTCTGATCTAACTATGGTAAACCCTCCTCCTTCGTTTCTGGGCTCTCTCCGTACTTTCGAATCCTTTGACAATACACCAGTCATCGGGACTACATTCCCAGATTCGTCGACACAGCTCTCTCAGCTCCTTACAGCAGCCAACTCTGATGAGCTTATCAAGGATCTCGCTACACTTGTCTCGCATCGTGGAGTTGTTTTCTTCACTGCACAAGACCTTACCATTCCTCAGCAAAAGGAACTCGGAACTAGGCTTGGCGAGCTGGCTGGCAAGCCTAAAACTTCTAAACTGCATATCCATCCTATCTCTAAACTGTCAATTCCTAAATAGTGGATACGAGGCTTACGACAGGCTATCCCCCGCTTACCAGAAATTTCTGGAAGGCCTGACAGCAGTTCACCACGCAGAGAGTTTCGTCGAGGTGAGTCCAACCCAAATCACCCCATTTGACGTTCCGAGCTATACGCGTTGTAGTACGCTGCGCGCAATCAATTCAAGTTGAACGACAACCGTGGATCACCCGAGAACACTGGCACAAGTTTGACAGCCATTCAGTTTGTGCCATTCTGTGGGCCTCTACGCTGACTACATACTGATTTGCGACATCCAGCCCTGTTATTCGTACTCACCCCCTCACGGGGTTCAAGTCGCTTTTCGTCAACAGAGAGTACGTTTAGCATAACCCGATCGTCATTCTTGTTTTATAGGGGTTTTCAGGTTTACCAAGCGCATCGTTGAACTGTCTCCAGAGGAGTCGGATAACGTTCTCCGCTTTCTGCAACTGCATATCTCAGAAAACCATGATCTCCAAGTACGGTACCGTTGGAAGACGAACGACATTGCTATCTGGGATAATCGCGCCACCTTCCATACAGCAACGTAAGCACAAATGTACCTGACAACTGCCACCTCATTCATATCTAAAATACGCAGCAATGACTATGGGGACCAACTACGTCGGGGAAATCGCGTCGTCAGCATCGGCGAGCGGCCATACTTTGATCCCAATTCGAGATCGAGGAGAACAGCCCTTGGTAATTTTCGTAAGGTGGTCCCTGAATAAGTTTGAACTTGGCACTTCAAAGCGACAACTACCTCAAATTGTTTACGGGTTCATCGCTTCCCTGTTCCTCATGTACTCATTAGCTCTTTTTGCTTTTCGAATTTCGACCAAGTATTTTGTAGATTGTATCACTGCTCCTATTCATTGAAAATGCGAGTATTACTCATGTATGTCGGGTGAAAATCTTGAATGACGCCACTCGGCCCTAGGCTACACATTGTTGTGAGTCTTAGTGTGCGGTATCGTTCGCTCGCGGGTTTTATTTGCGACAAAGGCCATGTTTCACGGCCCTTCTCCGCCCCAGGCGTTGCTGTGAGGAGCAAAAGGCATGTTAGGAGTACAAGCTTGAACTGCATACCAATCTGATCCAAGTTCTCAAGAATTTAATAAATCCCACCAGGTACCATCATCAAATTCACCATCGTCCTCTTCTCCAGAATCAAGTTCCGCCAGGTCACATAACTCGAGTCTATCATCGACTCCCAGCCTGGCATGGCTGACGTAGAGATTAGACCAGTGAGCGTCTCCTTCCCGATTTTCCAGATCAAACAGAGTGGAGAGTGCGACGGGCTCAAATACACTAGGGAAGTTGGCTCCGTCGTATTTAGCGTCTTCTTCGGCACGTTGAATCTGATGCTCTACGATAGAACGGAAAACATTGCGAGTATGTGGTGTCTCGGACTCGATGCTCTCGTTTTGAGTTGGAGTAGTGTCTACAAGGGACCATTGATGGATACGTGAAGAGGCATTATCAAAAAGCCAAATGTCAGTAGAATTTGATCAAGGCGGCAGAATGATTTTTGAACTATGCTAGCTGCTTTGGCGAGTGGCTCAAGGTAGCGTGTTATGCTGCATAATATGTACGAAAAGCTGGCATGAGAAAGAATAACGGGGACGCACATAGCAAGGCTATGCCACAAATCAGGTCGATTCGTGATCAATTTGATCATCTCCTGAGCCTCCTGTTTCTGCCGCGCATCGCCTGTGATCAGGACTCTTTCCTCATCAGCTGTATCACGGTCAATACATATGATTGTTGTTAGCTGGGGATGAAGCTCAAGAAGTTGTCGGTAGGCCCAGATGATGAGTTGTCCATCGCGTGCTGGCGACGTCATGAATGTATGGGAGGCTTGTTCGAATTTGTGGTTTGCTCTGTAGCCAAACGATCAGCTCAGCTGCAAGTTCGGTATACTTCAGTAGATCTGGCTTGGACCTGAAGAAATTCCCAACAACGAGGTGAATCTGTGCGACGTCTCAGTCGGCCATTTTGGGATAGAGAACAAGTGACTTCGCCTGATATGTATAAGAATCAAGAACAACGAGGTGCTGGTGTTTCCTGCTGAGCTTCTCATGTGCCTTTCGTGCTTCACCCTGTTGTATCGTTCACAACAGCGACAACTTTTGTGCCCCACTTGTTCTCGAGCTCCAAGATGACATCCTCCAAAAACTTCAAGACGTTTTCGGCGGTGTTTCTCTCTGCTGATACATCATGTACATGAACGGTGTGAACCTGTAAAATGAATTCTTGAAGGACGAGCCACAAGTACGGCCACAACCTACTTTACTAGCAACCATTATCATGAAGGTGATTAGATGGTGATTTTCCAGACTTGTCCAACCGCTACCCGAAGCGTAACTTCTTTACCGCTAACACTCCTTTGAGTTTCGGCCCGTAGATCTTCGGCTGCGTCGCGAAGCACCCACTGAGTGAGCATTTTACTTGACATTTTGGGTGCTCCCGGAATAAACTCATCGCAAAACGCAACCCATTCTGGATCTTCAACCCAGGAAAGTGGCAAGCCTGCAGAAACGGTGAGACGAACGATCATTGGCTCGAACCGTACGCTTCTTCATGTCATCCCAAACAAGTATGTCAATTTTTGCGCTAGGCCCCCGAGAGCGGCCAAGCCGCCTGTTGCGAGCTGCAGATGGAAATCCGAGACCAGTTTCGGTTGGCTCGTAGATCGCCGACGCAGATTCAGATGGGGAGACACTCTCTGCTGATGACGACCGCCGAAAAGAGAGATGTGATGGTGGCGGCGTTGGAGGCGCTGATAACGGAATGTTACTGGGGCCAGCGACTGGATGCGTAGAAAAAGAATGACCAGGTGAATTCGTTGATGCAGTTGATGCAGTCGGATCTGGTACTCCGATAGTTAGCCCGGAACGCCTTGATGGACTTGCATTGGAATTCTTTTGTTCTCTTGCTCGTTCTCGGATGGGTTGAGGTTGAAGTACGCAATCCCGAAGATGGGTCAGAAGCGTTGAAACAGCAGAGCTTCTGATATGTTTGTTATCACTGGACTGGGGTCATGATAAGCAGCATGTATACAAGGTATAAGGAGAGCTCACAGAATACAGCGAACCTAAGAAAAAAATCGTCGGCAGGGCGAAAGAGAAAGATATCTTCTTGAGTAGTGGCTGTAGTGATCCAAAAGCAGGGGCAGTCATATACTGGTTGCCAACAAAGTAGTAAACGAGTGCGCCGCAAATGGTGAACGTCACAAGTTCAGCAATAGCGACCGCCCACAGTGCTATAGCAAGTTGCTTAAGGACCACCTCGGTAGGAAGCGGGCTTGAGGACGTACCTTTCGGAAAGTCCTTGGGATTTTTCATCTCGGCGATGAACTGAAAAATATATGAAAATCCAATCTCACGAGCTTGATGAAGGTTACTTACTGAGGGAATGGTAGCTTGCCCAACGAAGGTATATGTGATGTTCAGGAAAGCTGACATGCCTGCGCATGAATCATGAGTAATCTTTAAATTCTGGGCATAGTCATAACACACCTGACACGAAGTTGGTTCCAGGTAATGGGAAAACGGTAACAATCGGCTCTGAACCGTTGATATAACCAGCGGGATGACTTTGAACTCCCGCAAAAATAATAGATAACAAGACTGCAATCCCCATGGTCACGGCGCTGAATACGCCGATATAGGACATCTGACTCAGTGTTCGTGGCAGAGTGATAACAAAGCAAATGATAGCTGAAATGATAGCAAACACGATAGTGCATTGCGAAGAATTTGATAGTGTATTGAACAGTTGTGCGCCTACTAGAACATGGAGAGCTGTGTCATGTAAGCGAGTGGAAGGCTTTATGTGGTGAGATCAGTGCGCCTACCTTGTATGAAAGTGTTGTTCAGTACGAAAAAGACACAGGTAACATGATATGCAATTGTAGAGCCATTGAACAACTTCCATCCGATGTCACAGATATCGCGTAGTTCTGGATACTTTAAGCAGTACTTCCATAATACCAGTGATGTATAGAGGCACGTGAGTGAGATGCCGATGGTTACCAGAATTCCGGGAACAAGGCCGAGGACTGAGAAAGACCTATGCACAGCGCATTATTGCATAGGTTTTATTTTTGTGGAGCAAAGCGGGACCAACCATGGAAAGGACAAGATAGCAAGATGCAATGATGAGATTAGCGAATGAAAAAGAACCTTGGGTAGGAGACACGTACAACGTACAAAGGAACACGACGGGCCGGTTTGCTCAATGTACAATTCAGAACATACGTCCCTCAAACTTGTGGGCATTCAGAGCATATTACTTACCAACGGTTCGAGCCCATCGGAGCAGGTTGTCAGCCAGCATGATACGCTGAGCAATAGCCGAGTGCTTGTCGTAATGGAAGCTCCAGTAATGTATGGTCGTGGGAGGGTGGCTGAATCACCGACATGTGCTGGAATACTCAAAGGATAAAGCGTCGCGATTCTTGTCGACTAGGAGAAGCGTCGTGTCAAGGAAGGTGTAGAGAAATCTTGCATTGTCAAAAAGAACCATCTGGCAGATATTATACCAGAGCGTTTCGGAGCTGCATGTTTGCTGATTACCATACAATAACTTGCTAACACTGGGTCCTTGGTTCTATGCGCCAAACCAGTATGGCGCTTTCGTGATGACCTGGTGGTTGTTACAGCAGCTTTCTTGGTTGCCATCGGCGGCATCAGCAAAAGGGAAATAGGAATCAAATTAGATCTAGCAGAGTATTCACGATGTGAAGATGAGCATCAGCCCGATAAAGTTAAAACCAACCACACACCTTAGTTCGTCATATATATGGCTGCGCTACATAACGTTTGTAAGGAGCCGGGCATGTGTATCATACTGCAGTGCTCTTTGCATTCTCGCAGATACGTAGAGCCTATGTTAGCGATAGCAAAGAAAAAATTGTACCCTTTAGAGTCCAGCATATTAATATACCCTCGTTCTGATAAAGACGCTTCTTTCTTCATTCTACTACTTCCTGCGCCCCGCTCGGGATTAGTGTAGTCTTCTCGACCTTGAGAGGAGGGGAGGAGCGTGTCTTCTAGGGTCAATGGTGGCGCATTGCAATTTTGCGTGTCGTTTTTAGCCAATCTAAACAAAGATATGATGCAGACACTGGCAACAAGTGGACCTGTGGCGTTTTCCTCCGGGTTTACTTATCGTTGTGGGTAATTGACTATTGATTGGCAGCAGCTTCCTAAACTAACAGGTGAATATCTTTAGCGCAGTGCTACCACTGACGTCGCTAGTTCAAAATTCCATGTTGCGCTCTCTCACTCCCATCTCAAGATGTGCCCGACTTTCTTTATCTAGGCTATATTCTACGGCCTCCCCATCCCAGAGTGATTCATATGATGGTAATCTTATCTAAAGTAAAGCTGGCGAAGACACACCTAACCGCCTTATTCTACAGTTTGCGTGATCGGAGGTGGTCATGCTGGTTGCGAAGCAGCTACTGGTGCAGCGCGAACAGGAGCGAGAACAGTCCTCTTGACACAGAAACTTGATACGATTGGCGAACTTTCGTGCAATCCGTCGATTGGTGGTGTTGGTAAGGGTACGCTTGTGCGTGAAGTTGACGCGCTGGATGGGGTCATGGGACGCATTGCGGGTGAGTCGCGTCATTTTTATCTCCCCAAGTTCTAAGCTCAGTAGATGCTTTTGTATAGACAAAGCGGGAATACAATTTCATGTATTGAATCGGTCAAAAGGCGCCGCGGTTTGGGTATGTGATAGTCAGCTTGCATTCCGTTCTATTCTCAAATATAGGGGATATCAGGGCCCGCGTGCTCAAATAGACCGAAAGCTTTACAAGAAATACATTCAAGAGGTCATGTTCAACTATACCAACCTGTCTGTTCGTTCAGGTAGTGTTTTCGATCTCGTGTTTGACCACACGGACCCTTCAAATTCGAATGGCTGGGGCAAGATCGCTGGAGTCAAGCTTGGTACCCTACTTTCCGTCTATATCTTCTGCAGCGCCTTTTTCCTTATTTCTCATTCCAGATTCAGGCGAGATTATACGCTGTTCCCAAGTTGTATTGTGCACGGGGACCTTCCTGGCTGGAGAAATTCACATAGGTATCTACCCAGTACGGAGATGTCAAAATAGCTTGCTATAATCGTGTTCCAAAGGCCTCAAGCGATTTCCTGCTGGTCGTCTGAATGATGCACCATCAGTCGGCCTCTCGGCCTCCCTGAATGCAGCAGGTTTCAAGCTGGGTCGGCTGCAGACTGGCACACCAGCACGGCTGGATGGGAATACTGTCAACTTTAGTGGTCTCGAGAAGCAAGAGGGAGACTCATCGCCGTCACCCTTTAGTTACATGAACCGTGAAGTCCCTAATGCAGTGAGCTCGCTACTCATGACTCGTATCATTCACAACCTACCCCTCTTGGGTATTATCAGGGCAACCAAGTTACCTGTTATCAAACACGCACCAACTCCGCAACGCATCAAATCACTCGCGATAATTTGCATCTCAGTGTTCACATTCAGGAGACCAAAAAAGGCTAGTTGTGATAGCTTCTCATCGTTAACGCTCATTCATCAATGCTTGGCAATCAGGTCCCCGGTACTGCCCTTCTTTGGAATCAAAGATCTTGCGCTTCCCGCAAAAAGAGAACCATACTGTCTGGTTGGAGCCTGAGGGGTATGATTCAGGTAAAGCAAAGTCGCGTTCGGAAAACACTATGCACTGAGACGCTCTGTTTTCTTTAGACATTATATATCCTAACGGCATCTCGTGTAGCATGCCAGAGGAACTGCAAGAGCCAATGATGCGCACGATTCCGGGGCTGGAAAACGTGAAGATGGTGCGACCGGCATATGGTGTAGAGTATGACCATGTAGATGCGCGTGAGCTAGGCCGTACGTGTTATTTATTTCTCCATTTCTCGTGTTCATCAGACAGTTTGCTTTTGCAGCAACGCTTGAGACAAAACGGATCAAAGTAAGTAAAGCTGTTAGCTTCGTACTATGTACTCTGCTTTACTCATCCGTTCATCTCATAGGGGCTATTTCTAGCTGGGCAGATAAATGGCACTACGGGTTATGAAGAAGCGGCCGCTCAAGGCATAGTCGCTGGTATCAACGCAGGATTGGCAGCTCTGAAACGTCCACCAATGGTTCTTACCCGTGCGGATGGATTTACGGGTGTGATGATTGATGATCTCATTGTCAAGGGCGCTGAGGAGCCGTGTAAGTGTCACCGATTTTAGTCAAGTCAGCAATCAGCAAACTCATGTTATGAAGACCGAATGTTCACTTCCTGCGCTCTCCGATGTCGATGATCACATACTCACACGGGTCGATATTGATGGTGAGTGGTTTTGTCCTTTCTCTATCATACACGCTGACTCGGATTGTTTCAATAACAAGGCCGTTATTCTGCGCACTTGTTCCGTCAAGAGGCAGACTTGCGTATGTTTATGGAAGACGAGATGCTCACGCTGGATCCGCAGATGGACTATGGGGCTGTGGATGGGCTAAGCTCAGAGGTACGCGAAAGGCTCGGCAGTGTTCGACCGACGACTATTGTAAGCTCCTTTCTCCATATCTTCTCGCTTGATGCCCCGCATGAGCTAACTCAAACTTTTCACAGGGTGCGGCGAAGCGCATGGAAGGTATGACGCCTACTTCAGTAGTTGCGTTACTCCGACACGCAAAGCGTACGTATCGTGATCCGGTCGGTAGGTCGTCACAGAGAGCCGCAGCCGTACGAACAGCTGTCGAGTCATGATCTGTGCATTGCGACCTTCCCCACCCCCCTTTTAGATGAAAAATTATGGGTGCCTGCTATAGTTGAAAGCCTTCTTGAACAACTATACTGTTGTGATCAAGACGGTCATATTAATTTATCATTAATTCTTGCTATCTTGCTATAACATATGCTTCAAATTCAGCATGATTAAATGACCAGTGATGTGTTCTATGGTGGCCCTCGCGTAAAGGCTGCTACCTCGTGCAGCGGCAGACTTGGTCGAAGTAAATCTTTATGGGACGGCGTTAGGTGTTACTGACCCCCCGAAAGTTGTGATGGTTCGAAACTGCTGTATTTGGAGTACGTACCTCAGGCCATGCCTCGCCAAAAATCATGGCCAAAAGTATCTGCGGCTCACGTTCATATATCGTGGATTGAAGCTTACAGGGGTGGTCTATCAGCTAAAGAGGCTCAATTTGAGGTGAAAAAAAGTTCAGCTTTCTTTCCCAATTTCCTTTTATTACGTTCCTAATTTAGACAGTGGCTATGTCGGCGGCCAAAATCAGGACGGAAGATAATAATAGTACATACATAGCTTCAGTCTTGACTTGTATTAAGATTGGCTTAGACATTCTCTTTAACTATGTATCCAAAAGACGTATTTCTGCTACACAACAAAAAGAATCCGAGGTTATCTGAAGGACTTTGCACAAAGGTTGCTAGCAGCCTTTAGGTGAGGGGCACCAATGACCATATGCTATGTACGGGTTGCGGGGGCTTATGGGCTTACTAGGCTTTATAAGTAACTCAGGTACTCTACATGAGCAATGTTTTGGGTGACCAGCGGCACCCCCCCTGATCAGAAACCATGCGGTCAAGATCACGCGGTTTTCATTTGGTTAATGTGCAGATCAAAAGAAAGATTTTTTTGAGTATAAAAGACCTCCGATAATTGCAAAACTCTTCTCCTCACAAACGCCGGTCGTTTATTTCCTCCGAAAAGAAAACCAAAAACCAAAAACACCCCCCCCCCAAAGTAGGTTTCACCCGTCTGCTGAGCACATTTGTGTTTTTCCTATGAAGCCATCAGATGTTATTAACCAAGTTCACCTTGCTACGCATTCTCCTTCTGACACTCACATTATCTAGCGCTTCGTAGGCTGGTGGTGGCCGGTCGAAGGATGGTGCCCGTTCGAGGGATAGCACCACTCGTGCCCAGTCCAAGGATGCCCAGTCCAAGGATCGCTCGTTGTGGGACACGCTTGAACGGGAACGCCGCTGCCCATCCGTTCGTGAGCTCGTCGCGGCTGAGAGCGACTACAGGATGGGGCCGGGGGTTTCTCGTGCGATAATCCCAGCACCAGGAGTCAGAAATCACGCCCTAGTCCGAGAGTACGCAACTATAAGGACGTTGAATTTTTTGTCGCATAGATCGGTATACCCGGACTTGGAGGAGAAGCGCTTTCGAAAGCTGCTGAATATCTGCGCAGAGTTTGAGTTACTGCTATTCAAGGCAGTACTCGAGTTCATAGAGTCGCCAGAGATATTTGTGTACCGTGAGCGCGTCAGTGAGGAGGGTGAGGAAGCGGTTGATTATGCAGCTTATAGACTCGTGCCGCAGGGAAAGGAGGTGTTTGAAGCTACTTCGGCAGCAGCTGTGTCCCGTTCTACCGATACTTTGATTGATGGGACGCATAAGCGGACATATTAAAAAGTACCCAACATACCTGGGCATGTAAAAACTCATGTAGATCCGTGTGCGTATTAGTTTGTTGTTTCTCAGCTGGTAGCAATACTTGATGCCCTTGTGGTGGGAATCACTTAAACACCAAGAAGACCGAAGTTTTTTCCGGATTTCTTATCTGTCTTGGTTGCATCACTATCATTCAAGAAATTTGAAGAGTGTCATGCATAGGTAAATTGTCTAGGGGGACTAGCACTTGGCCGTTTACGTTTACCAGGTGGGTATGACAAAAATTGAGCATGAATAGCCTATAGGTTCATGAGCTGAGGTGGTACCTTCTCAAGGAGAGTCGTGTCGAGACTAGTCTTGGATTTATTTAAAAGGACCAGACCAAGCTGGCCGTAGAAATGTGGTTTGTGAGATGGCTTTTCTCTGATGATTGAGAAGCAATTTGCTTTTCATTATATCGGGAGAGTAGTTGAACTGAGGGCGGCTGTAGCAGATGAATGACCGAACATAAATATTGATGATGGGATTCCCACGCTTAAACAAGTTACACGTTTGGGGGCCGACGACTTGGTCACAAACTCAAGCACACCCAACCATGAGTCTAAACGAAATTATTGAAGGTCGAATTGTGAGTGTTATTCTAGTTTAGTGAAATCCGCTTGTCTTCATATCTCGATGAATTGTGGTTGATGAGTTAACTGCTTGTGGTTTATGACATCCAGGACTTTATAGGGCAGAGGTTGGTAGAGGGGTGGTCGCGAACCTTTTTGATTTGGGCAACAGTAAGCAACTGCTCTCAGCTTGTTACAATGGCACACTCGTCCGAAAGGCAAGCCTCGAACGCGATACGGGTTTCTGACTGATTCATCCAGTTTTGCTCGTTTATCGGTGGTTTTATGTTTCAATCCCTATCCGTGACATTCTATCTGTTTGGAGTATCGACTGTCCTTGTTGCATTGGTGAGTCCAACTGCGTTGCGTGGTCATGAATAAATTTAAATTTAAATTTCAACCTGTTTGACAGCTTGCATTGCCCCCATGGCCGATGTATAATGGGCATAATGTAGCATGGTTGCCTTCCAAACAAAAGGCAGAGTAGCAGTTGACCTATGTAAACGTTATTTTATAACTTTTAATGCCAAATGAACGAGTTGTCATGTTTTGTGTTGGCAATAATTGAATTTCCGTGAAGAAGTTGACGGTTATTTTGTGCTTGAAACTCTCCCACAAACTGATCTGCCTGTGCCAGCCCTTTCATACCAAACCCCAATCACCGACAAAACTTTTTCTTTCGCTGCTCACTGCTAGCGGTCGTATCCGCAGTCAGTTACTTCTCTCTTTTTCATTATAATTGCTTTGCTTTGCTTCCACAATTCGTGGATACGGTTCAACATTGGGCTACATACACTTAATAGCATAATTCGGTGATTCACCATGACCTCGTATCCAACATCGCTGGCGCCACAGCTAAACCAAGTTCCTGAGGATGGAGTCGCAGCTCAGCTTACCCCTTCTCATGGAGGAATGATCGGCGGCCACGAGTTTGATCTACCCATTTCTCAACAAACGACGACCCACCGCCAACTTCCTCAACCTCCCACAACCTCCTCTCCTCCCGTTGCCATCCCACGACAAACCACCACCTCTCACAAGCCAAGACCTCTATCCATGCCACCTCAGGTCCACCACAATGCCAACCCAGCACCTACTCCTTCCGCCAACACCAGTTCAAGCGACACGAAGGAGTACACAGTTGATCGTTCGCGTGAAACCACGCCATCGAGGAGGAATAGAGAAGGTTCCTCTAGCCGTCCAAGCCGCTCAAATAGAATCCTAGGCAACTATACTTTGAGCAAGACTCTCGGAGCTGGTAGCATGGGCAAAGTAAAGCTCGCTACTCATAATGTCACAGGCGAAAAAGTTAGTCTATGCCCTGTCATATGTCATATCTTTACTACAACTTTCATATCATCAGCTCGCCGTCAAAATCTTGCCACGAACACACCCTAATGCACCACCCACACTCAACGGCACGTCAGAGTCCGCAGCAGCGAGACAAGCCTCCAAAGACGCCTCCAAGGAGATCCGCACTCTTCGGGAGGCCGCCCTCTCCATGCTCCTCCACCACCCTTACATTTGTGGTATGCGCGAAATGATCATACATCAACACCATTACTACATGGTTTTCGAGTACGTCAACGGCGGTCAGATGCTCGACTACATCATCGCCCATGGCCGCCTACGGGAACGTGTCGCTCGAAAGTTTGCGCGCCAGATTGGGAGCGCGCTTCAGTATTGTCATCAGAATAACGTGGTCCACCGCGGTCAGTTCCTTACTTATGATACCCCACTCCAGTACCTTCCCCATACGCCTCCAAATCAAGAGGTTTCAAACGCTTGCATCTGGTTCTAATTTGGGCTCTTTATCTACAGATCTCAAAATAGAAAACATCCTCATTTCGCAGACGGGGAACATTAAGATCATCGATTTCGGTTTATCAAACCTATTTGATCCTACGCAGCGCCTTTCCACTTTTTGCGGCTCTCTCTACTTTGCCGCTCCTGAACTACTCAATGCGAAGGTTTACACGGGCCCAGAGGTTGACGTGTGGAGTTTTGGCGTCGTTCTTTATGTTCTCGTGTGTGGAAAAGTTCCATTTGATGACCAGAGCATGCCTGCTCTCCATGCGAAGATTAAACGGGGGCTTGTAGAATACCCGGTATGGCTCAGCGCTGGTACGTATATACTTTATTTGATACATCCGTTTTCGCAACAACTGACTGCGCTCCTTCGCCTTTTATCGCATGATTAACTCAATAGAATGCAAGCACATCCTCTCCCGCATGCTCGTTACAAATCCTGCTACTCGCGCACCACTCTCCGAGGTCATGTCACATCCTTGGATGACACGCGGCTTCAGTGGACCCCCTGAGCCGCATATGCTTCGCCGTGAGCCCCTCCGAGCAGATGATATCGACCGCCAGGTGATTCGTGGTATGCAAGGCTTCGAGTTTGGGTCAGAAAGCGATATAGAGCGTAGACTCTTAACTTTACTCGAAAGTGATGCATACATCCGGGCTGTGCAACAATGGGAGCGTAGACGCAGTCTTGGCGGCGGCCTCAACGGTCACTCAGGGAGCAGCAGCACCAATAACAACACGCATGGCAACAACAGGTGGGGAGATTTCTCAAACTCGAGTCTTGCCATCTCGTTTGATGGAACGTCCTCGCATACAAGCAAACTTGAGCCCCCAACACCCTCCAAAAAGTCATCAAAGCGCTTTTCCGGTTTTGACTTCTATCGAAGAAAGCTCTTTTCTCCTGCCTCGTCTCCCCCTGGCTCCCCACCATCGCACTCCCCACCTGCTTCACAAGGCGCTTTTGCGGACGGCCGCTCGGAGCCATCAGATCCAACGAGTGGTTTCCACCCACTTATCAGCATGTACTACCTCTCCAAAGAGAAACTGGAGCGCGAAAAAGTGTACGGGCCAGGGCAATTTGCGAGCTCACAGTTGAGCATCCAGGAGTCACATACCGTCGTCGGTGCAGCTTCTACGAACGGAAATAACGAAGGTTCAGTCCATACTCAACAACCCCAACCCCAACAACCCCATGTTGCCCCGCTCATGTCTGCACCTCCACCTAGGAAGGAACGCGAGCGGGAGAAGGACAAGGGAGCGGATTATAGCATGCCTTTGCCGCGCCTTCCTGCGCCCGAGTCGTCTCACTACTCGGGGATGTCGTATGACAACGCCCCTGCGCCTTCGCCAACTACTCCTGGCTTTGCACAGCCACCTACACCTCAACCGAGGGCGAGGGACCCTGGGCTCCCACCGCCTTCGCCGTCTGCTGCTGCACATGCACGGATTGATAGTCAGACGATGGGTGGTAAGAGCGCGATGCCGAGAGCCCCTCCTGCGAGTACGCATAGACGAAGTCATAGTATGAGTCAACGCCCGACGGTGTTGTCGAGGGGCTGGGGTGGGATGTTCGGTGGTGGTGGTGGTGGTAGCGGTGGTGGTGGTAGCGGTGGTGGTCAAGTACAGGTTTCTGAACATGGCGTACCAGTGAAGATCAACCCAGCATCTTGGGGGGTGGCCGAGCCACCGAACACAGTCGGACCTGAAGTGACCACGTTCGGGGAAAGATCAGAGAATGGCGAGAAGGAGAATTTGTCGAGAGAGTACGCGACAGAGAACGAGAATGGGGTACAAGAAGGCGAGAACGATGAAAAGGAGAAAGAAAGAGATATGGAACATACCGGTCCTCTCTCCACCGGTGCGACGCTCGTGCGCAAATTTGGTAGCATGCTTGCTGGACGGGGTGATGATGGGAGTAAAAAGCATCATGGGACCATTGGGAAACGTGGGACGATCCTTGGGAGCTTCGCTTCGACTTCCCCTCGCCCCTCAGGTGAAACTGAGCATGCCAAGTCGCGCGGAGAAGCTGATAAGGAGAGCGAAGAACTTGTGAGAAACGCGGATACCAGTTTGAACGGTGGCGGTACCGTCAAATTGAGTAGCCCTCAGGCGCAAAAATCAGTGACGCATAGTCTGAGTCAGCCTTTGGGAAGTATGCACAGGCGTGCGGCGACTATTTTGGATCCTCAAGGTCGAGCAACGCGACATTCACGGCGGAGTAGCACGGGTGCCGCTTTGATGGGTAACACGGGAACGCAGGAAGTTGGTACGGGCACCTTTGGAAGACTTCGGCGGCCGTCGACGGGGAACAATACGAGCTCTAGGCCACTGGCTGATCGACTTTTCCCGAAGCACGATGCTGGGGATGTTGCGGAGAAGAGGGAGGAAGAGGATGAAGGACGGGCTCTTGGGACTGCGGCTACGGCTGCTGCAGAAGTGCACCCTACGGATGAGGAAACGTTCAGGGAGGAAGATGAGAGGCATCACCATGAGAAAGACTTTAAGCCCGTATTCCTCAAAGGGTTATTTAGGTACCGCCTATCTTGGTTTCCCTCATCGAAATGTGAAGCTAACGTTCTACTTGCAGTGTGGCTACCACGTCCACTAAGTCACCTCCCATGATCAAGGCCGATATTCGACGCGTTCTAGACCGTATGCAGGTGCAATATCGGGAAACAAAAGGCGGGTTTGAATGTATACATCTACCTTCTATTGATCTTTCGACCCTCGACACTCGACAACATCACCGACAAGCACCATCGAGTGGCTCAGGTGAGCCTACCTCGACCGCTGTCTCACATCGTCCTTCCATCGTGAAAAAAGCTTCCAAGCTATCTTTTGGCATGAAACGCGAGAAAGGCAAAGATCGCGAGCCGTCCACCTCCATTGATCGAAGTCGAGCTATCAAAGATACAGAGCAGGCTCGACCGTCTGCTGCGGCGACTTCTCTCACCATCACTCCCAGCGGGTCGTCGTCCTTCTTTAACGTATCATCTCATCATACCCCGGTTCCAGATCCGCAGCAACAGAATGGGATGTCGATGGAATCACCAAACGAGATTGATATTGTGCCACCGTCAAGGTCCCAGTCGCCCTCTACACCAACAACGGCTATGACCACGGGCGCTTCACCAAAGACAAAAGTCCTCCCCCCGATACCTCGCGATTTTGGTACAACCTCCCCCACAACGATGACTGCAAGGAGTTCAAGTCCAATGCCTAGTGGCGAGGTTGATCGCGATGTTTTTGAAAGTATGGGAAATAATACTTTGAGTGTTCGATTCGAGATAAACGTTGTCAAGGTACGTTTGTTTTGTTTGACCACTTTTTCTCCGAAATTGATTGACATGCTGGTTCTTGACAGGTACCTTGGCTCCCCTTGCACGGAATCCAGTTCCGAAGGGTAAGCGGCGATGGTTGGCAATACCAGATGCTTGCCCGACGTGTCGTCACAGAACTGAAATTATGATACATTCTTTACGTTTCCCTCCCAAGTTATTTCACAACGAATCGCTGCATGTCTTTTTCCTTTTTTCTTTTTTTATCTTCACCCTTCAATCGCTGAACGTTTTGCGATTTACTGACGAAACGAACATATTCAACGCCTTCTCTTTTGTTATTCCTACTACCGGTCTACAACTCATTCTACCCTCTGCTCTACCGTTATTTATGGAATGCTCCTTTGGGTTTTTCTTTTTGTATGAAAGTCTTAATAATGAATCAACGTACTTTCTTTCTTTCAGTTGAACCCGCTCCTATCCCTCGATCTCAAGTCTGTAACCCATGATTGTACTCGTATGTATGCGCATGTGCTCAGTGCGATGAGATAAGAACACCCTTCATACACACAAAATGTTTGAGAAGCTCAAGGCTTTTTCTTGTCTGGCAGTGCTTTTTAGAGGCAAAGAAAGCATGGCTTCAACGACCAGGAGTATGAACGACCGGAAATCTCACTTAGAAGACATTGTGTCGGGCTGACGAGTGCAATTTTCTTGACTCAACAGGCTTTAGGCTCCGTGTCCTACTTGTATATCATCTAATGATGCTTCATACCTGTTCAATGCTTTTGCTCTCTCTCGTTGTCCCCATACAACTGATTTTTTCCTCCGCTTAAAACTATGAATCAGCCTATTTTTCTAAGCTGACACTTGTCCCGTAGCCGATTTTGGACCCCATCTCAAGTTTTCGGCTATGTTACGAAAAATGTGTTGGCTATGGTACGTAAGTATATGCACATCTACTCCCTTAATGCACCCTTCGTCTGTTTTAGGATCCTAACGCATTGCAAAGTATTTCTCTAGTCTGCTTAGTAGGTCTAGGATTATACATCGTACTTTTTCAAGAGGCTGAGCGAGCGGACCGCTGACAAGTTGTAGTTATTCTCCGCAGTCCTTAGGATCGATATTAAATGCACGTCGTAGTGCATCGATAACTCCGTGCGACAATGACGGCTCCTCAAGTTGTGGACGACCTGGGAAACCTTGTTTACGAAGAAGCCCAGAATCAGAAGAATCGAAGCTTTTCTGCTCAACCGCTCCGTATGTATAACACTTCCCGCCTACCAGCTCTGCGTTTGACGTGGACCTACAATCGCGCAATACGCCAACGTGGAGTATATCATAGCTCGTGCTCGCGGCCAGGATATATACAGCTATTTTACCATTCTAGAACGCATTTAGTACGGACACGTCGATGAATCGGATCTGATGACTCACACCAGGGGGAGGGGGGCAAATTGCATCCCTGGGAACCATCCGAGGGATTCCTATAGCTAGAACAGACGTTGATTCTTCAATTATGCGATCCAATCATTCGGATCTAATATCGTACCGAAGTCAAAGGTAAGCAATAACCACTCGATATCCTCTGGGCGCATCAACGGTTCGTGCCCCATTCGCGTATATTGGCTATTCCGCTCACTAATATCAAGCCTCTTGTAATAGATGCTGGCCCCGTCGGGGTACTTAATTTTACTGCACATTTTCTCGGGGGGGCAGGCCATGAGCAATTCTGCACCGATGATCCATGTCCTAGTCTTGGTACTGAACTGGCGTAGGAACACGACCGACTGAAATGTATTCAAAATTGGTCAGAGGTGAGGAGTTGGGCCCGGCAATAATTTATACGTACCTTTGGTGGGTAGGATTTTGGTTTAAATATCCAGAAGGAGCCAGACTCGTCGACATTTCTGGGGGCTAGTTCGCCTACGCCTTCAGTGTTATCTGTTGCTGTATGCTTGCTAGGCATGCCTAGCGATGTTGAGTATAAGCATGACAGGACAAGTGCTACGGGGAGTAAACGAGTATTCAACATAGTTGATTTAGCGAGGAGGGATGATTGTTAGGGAATGGAGAACCAGCTCAGGAGGCGCGGGACTGCTCACTCCCTGACTTTTATATCGTACCGCTAGACACCGATCAGAAAATTCTGCGCCGATCAGTGATTTTGAATTGTTCGTCGAACAAGCGTCCAACAGGGCTTATTTCCTAATGTCGTCGCCCAATATATTCAAGGTTGCATGGTCGGCTAGAGTATCAGATCGTGAGCTTATAGATAAACCTACCAAGTCCCTCTAAAAGATTCAAGAGAATACGAGACTTCTTGCTCCCAACATCCTGAGTGCAAGTCAAGGATCCTTGCATGCGTCATTTGAAGCCGAGGTCAAAGATAAAAGCAAGTTGTCATTCTTGTGGCACACATGGCAGAAACTACATTAATTGCTAACGCTGCTTGACTAGGATCCGAACCACGAGAAAGCCCCGTTCCTGTAGGGGAACGGCCCGCCTTCCACAGCATCGTCCCAATTAGCTTCTCTTTCTCTCAATACAGCCATGGCCGTTGTAAAGTCACTTTCTGGCACCCAACCATCACCACCACAACCAATCTGGGCATCCAACGAAGCAATGGCCTTTTGATATCTCTGGTATTGCTCGTACTCCCGTTCGTGATCCCGGAGCTCGTCATCGGTGAAATGTATTGGACATTGTGCACCTTCATCGGCGACCTCCTTCCAAACGTCTCGGAGTTCCAGAAGTGTTTGCCGTATCGGCACGAGGCTATCTGCCCAAGTTCTTAGTACGGGGTATGGTAGGAACGCGAGTTCGGGGCCGAAGGGCATGGAACATGCGTAGAATCTTTTTATGTTTTCTACGACTTTCTGTTGGTACACTTTGTGTCTCATCGCAAGTTTCAAATGTAACCGATAGCGTTCTTGCTCTTCTGGGCTCAGCGTGGATACATGGCTAGGTAGCTCTGGCGCTACAGGGCCTACAGGAATGTCAATCAAACCACCATCATATGTGAAGAGTGAGGGAAACACGGCCTGCATGCAGTATGGGGCTATTATGGTATGCTGCCAGTCAATCAAACCTCGAACCTCTGCTGGGCCCTCTTCGGCAACAAGCAGATTTTGAATGGCTCAAGTCAGGATGCCAAATAGTTGGGATGCCCATAACAGTAGGTGGCGTTATGTATGGGATTGCAAGGGCAAGCATATCCAAAATTTTGAGGTGAGTGTTGGGATCGTGAAACGGAGAACGACGATATAACGCAGACGAGTGTTGAGAAGCATGGTTACGAATCCAAATGCGCTCCGGCTCGACGGCGGCAAGGAGAAATGACTCCATATCGGGCCCTGTCAATGAGTTAAAACGGACGGTTAAAAAAGTTCAGTTTCAAGAAAAGGGCGGAAAGGTAACTCACATGGACCATGGATGGTCATAAACCGTCGGTTCTCTTTGAAAC
The DNA here is from genome assembly GCA_018221785.1 of Calocybe gangraenosa. Lineage (NCBI taxonomy): Eukaryota > Fungi > Basidiomycota > Agaricomycetes > Agaricales > Lyophyllaceae > Calocybe > Calocybe gangraenosa. Next base: position 38,940 of record JABCKK010000037.1, read on the forward strand.
CGCCACCATTGACGATCTGCTATTGGACCGATACAGTACTTGTCCTGAGCGGCGACCAACTTTTTACGCAGCTCAACATTCTCCAGGAACAGATCTGCGTGAAACAGAGGACGATCACGTAGTTCAGGTCGTACGTCATCTTTGAAATAAAGACTCCCTATTTGAGCAAAGGGCGGGTACTCAAATTTACTTTCAATTTCGAAGACGCCATCCAAAAGTGGGAACACCTGGGGTCCCTTCGCAATATGCATCCAGCGGGTTTGGGACTCCACGCCAGACAGCTACTCCATGACAATATACTCAGAGCCAACAGAATTTGAGGTTGCATCGGCACTCCATGCAAATACACGTGGGGCACGTATATCGAGAACTTCACGTACGAACTCAAGAGTCGCTACCTCACTTGCAGTGGTGAAGAAACGTCCCCCCGCAAGGAGGGTCGGAAGGCGTACAATCGCTTCCGCCCCGTTATCACAATTAAGGACGTATATTTTATTATAGGATCCTGAAAAAGCCGGATTATCGGGTACGGGTAGCTGGAACACACGACACACACCTTCGCCTAGTTTCTTGAATGATAGACACTGTTGAGCTCCGACTGCTGTACAGGCGATATGCTGCATTTCTTTGACTTCGAATTTGACATATCGTGATGCATTCTCTGATATCTCGACATAAATAAAACAAAAATAGCAGTAGGCTGTGTGACTTACGTACTTCTTCATTGTATCACCAACGCCCACTGGTATACCTGAAAAGATCCGCTCTCGGGACATGGTCAGCTGAAGGAGTTGCGGGATACCCAGTAACCTTCGAGTCGCTTTGAAGACGTGTTGCATTCTCAGAGGGAAGTTTCTTGAAAAAGCTTGACAAAGTGGACAACTATTTATGAAGATTTGAACTCCAAGTTTTATAAATAGGGGCTATAGACTTTTTCAAATCCATATCCACGGACGGACCAGATTCGCTGTGTGTTCCTTATGCTTCAGAGATGCCTTTATAAAGAGCCCCAATAGCTTGGAATGACAGGAAATATTGTGGTCGCAAGTTTAATAACACGGCATACTGACTACAAACAATGGTATGAGACTGCTTATCGTCCCAGTTCCGAGTTCTATCTTCAGATACTTAGGACAAGGTTTGTTTGAAAATCTTGGCTGTTTTTTCGGCTCATTTTGGTATTCACGTGATCGCAATCACCGATTTATCAATTTATACATAGCTTCTTACACTTTTGTTCCAACACTGCACCAAAATCTGTTTCTTGTCATGACTCATTTGTCTGCTTTCTACTGTGTGATCAATCCTTAGGTGTACATGTTATGACATACCCCATGTGCACTAGTATTTCTAATATCATTCCTTATGTATCATATTGAGCAGATTATCCTATGTTATGAGGCAAAGCCGGGTACGGCCAGTAATGGTGTGGTATGAACAAGACAGCCTGGTACATTGTGTATGGTACAGTTACCATATATCCATCCTAGTACATGGCAGTCTAGAAATACATGGTAAACGTCACTCATAGATGCTTGCAGCTCGATATATGGTCTACCTGGGATGAACCCAGCCTGGTACGCTATACCTCCTGCCAAGGTATGGTGCGGTCTTTTTCGCCGATACCGGGGGTCTTTTTTGATGTTGGGTACAGCTGTTGTGGCCGTCTGTTGTCTGGCTGTCTGGGCGAGAAGGAAACGAAGACTCGGTGAAATTTTTGTAGCATCTATTACCACCCGGATTTAAGATGTTCGTGAATTGGCTGCTGACGGGAAAGACCAAAATACTTGCACACCTTGCTGATCACTCCGTCATTAAATCGTTTCTCCGTCGTTACCCATGTCATGATGGGTACATACATGATACACCTAATCCTTTGAGCCGAAATGGGCAACTATCGGCAGTCTTTCCAACATCTACATAGGACTGTCCTTGGTTTGCGAACATTGATATCATGCAAAAGGCTGTATGCAAGGTGTGCGTGACACAGGGACTCCTCCAGGACCGACCTCGTGACAGCCACATTGCACATGGTATACCCCCTTGTATATTTGGTTCCGAAGGCTTCTATCGCCTACAAAACACACCAGATGGTTTCTTCGACTGCCTACTCCTATATGAGGCTCGTTGATGGAGAAGAACCAAGGTAACCCTAGAACCTGCGTGAACTACGACTTCTAAGGCCTCTTCCCCACAGCAAGAGTTTAACGTACTGACTCATGGGCAGTGAAACTATAAACGATGACAGCCAAGAGCTGAAGAGCCGGAACCCTCTACCATATCTTGGGTTGACTGGGACCAAGTTGAACATCTGGGTAACAGTAGCGTGCACGACTGCAATGACACTCTTTGGTGTGTGTAGAATCAATATGATGGCGTGTCATCATCGTCTCTAACAAGTCTTACAGGTTATGATCAGGGCGTGTTCGGTGGAATCATTGTCACTCAGGACTTTTTAGATACGATGGGCAACCCAGACCCAAACCTCCAAGGAACAATCGTCTCGCTCTATGATATTGGCTGGCGAGTGCAATTTCTCTTGACAAAACAGACTATAGACCCTGTGTAATAACGGGAGACGTTGTTGGCATTTTTGCAGCTTCTTTGGCGCTATGGCTGCCTTTGTATTTGGTATGGCTCACTAAATTGGCCTTATATTAGAATACTGACACCAGTGACGACAGGAGAAAGCATGGGAAGGAAGAAGACTTTTATGGTTGGGGTTATTGTGATGTCAATCGGAGCAATCCTACAAACGTGTGCCTACTCGGTTCCGCAGATGATCGTAGCTCGTATTGTTACAGGTGCGCTTGCTGGTGCTCGATTGTATCTATATTAACTCTCTCATGATTGCAGGACTTGGAAATGGGTGAGAAGGGATCGACTGTAAACACTCTCCATTGGAATCTCAGCACTATGTGATGTAGGATGAATACCGCCACCGCGCCGGTATGGCAAAGTGAGACCTCAAAACCTACCTGGAGGGGCAAACTTGTCGTGTTTGAGATGATGTGAGAGCACAGATTTTCCCACAACTTCCACCAGCACTTCACTAAAAGAATTGTTGATATCAAAGTATGAATATTGCCGGGTTTTCTTTAAGTAACTGGATGACCTATGGCTTCAGCTTTCTCGAAGGCAGTATCGCTTGGAGGTTCCCGATCGCCTTTCAACTTGTGTTTTCCTTCATTCTACTATCGACGATTCCGTGGTTGCCCGAAAGTCCACGGTGGCTTCTTGCTCATGGACATGAAGAGGAAGGTGTACGGGTGCTGGTGGCTCTCCAGGGAGATGGAATCACAGCAAAAGATGCGTTGATTGTAGGGCAAAAGGAAGAGATCCTAGAAGCCGTTAGGATTGAGAAGGAGACCGCTCCCTGCTGGTCTAATATCATTCGGGGGAGGACAGGAGATACTGGCATGGTCCAACGATTGCTCCTGGGTGCAGGTATGTCCTACTTCTTGACTTTTCCTATGCGTATTTCCACGGTAATTCAGGGACCCAGTGGATGCAACAGCTAGTAGGCATCAACGTCACGAGCTACTAGTGCGCCATTTGTCTGTCCCAAGTATATCTCGGCTCACGCTCAGCCATACAGCCTACCACTCGTGCTACAAAATTCCGTTGGCCTATCTAACAACCTTTCTCGCCTCCTTGCCGCCTGTAATTCTGTCTCCTACCTTGTTTTCTCTTTTGCGGGCCTTCTGCTAATCGAGAAAGCTGGACGCCGGAAGCTGATGATGTGGGGTGCAGCTGGACAGTTTGTCTGTTACGCATTTATATCGGGACTTCTCTCTCAGACAGGTGATCCTGAGCATGGTGCACGGTTTGGAGCTGGCGCAACAGCGTTCTTTTTCTTGTACTACCTTTTCTTTGGAATCTGTTGGCAGGTATGTTACTAGTCCGTTCTACTTTGACAAGCCATACTAAGCAAAGTCCTTAGGGTGTTCCCTGGTTATATCCCACCGAAATCAACAGTTTGTCTATGCGTACTAAAGGCGCCGCGCTTGGCACTGCATCAAATTGGTTCGTTTTCTCGTCCTCTCCGTTGAGCACGCTTGACTAATACCACCTCGCATCATGGCAGGATATCCAACTACGTAGTTGTGCAAATAACTCCGCCAGGCATTGCCAACCTCGGTTGGCGGTTTTATCTTATCTGGATGGTTTTCAACGCCGCATTTGTTCCTGTAGGTTGTTCACTGTCCTCCAAGATTGTGGATCCTGAACAGGTTTCGGCTATAGTTAATATGGCTCGTTTATCCCGAGACGGCTAACAGGCATCTTGAAGATATAGATAAGCTCTACCGCGAGAATAAGTCAATGATCCTAGTCTATAGAAACAAGGAAGCGATACAGGTAGAACGACCTCAGCGGTTCATCGATGCAGATCAGGAGCGCGTCGCAATGGCTCTTCAGCATGAATTGCGAAGTGACACGGACGGGGGTGCATAGATGTACGGGCTCGATTATCATAAAAATTACATTTAGGATTTTGCTTCATATTCCACTTTAACGCTAGCGACTGCGTCTTTCGATGTCTCTCGACCCCAAATATGTTGGCCTTCCCGCGCTGGAATGTCCATTTCTCCTCTCAGACCTTCATAGAACTCACTCGTCATGCCCGCTTTTTCTCGATCTTCGACGTTGAATGGCCCTTTGACGTCTCCCCTCCAACCCCTCCTCACCTCTTCTCTAAATGCTTTGACTGGATCAATGTTACCTTCTCGTTCACACACCCACGTAAACCACCGATGCCCAGACGTCACATGCGTCACCTCATCTGCATGGATAACTTCCATAACTTTGACACTCTCCAAGTCACCTGCCTTTCTAAACCGTTCAATTGTGGCCGGGTTGACATCAAGCCCCCTCGCTTCGTGTACAAGATGAATGATAGCTAGTCTTGATCGAAGTGATTTGGAAGTGACAGTTGCTGATTCCCACAACGAGGCATGGACGGGCATGGTACCATATGGTGTTGTCGGGGAGATGGCAGAGAGCCTGGACGTCAAGAGAGTGCTATAAAGACAATCATAAGAGCTTTTCAAAGAAACTGCATCCAGACTCGACAGCCTACAAATGTTTCGACTCATCGAGGGCCATTTTTGTAAAATCAGAAAAAAACGCATGAGGCATGTTTGGGTGGGATGGACCGAACCGCGCAATGATATCCCACCTGAGTAGAGATCAGCGGCAAATTATGGTGCCCTTTGAGTACGTTAAAAGACTGACGCAAGATCTATACTGCAAACACATCATTGAGTAGTTCAGACTGTTGTAGAGTTGGCACGCACGCCCATTGCTCAATATTGGCCAAGGCATGAAGCATGACGGCCCTATTTTTTCTACTCTTGACTCTTCCTGGATCTACAGTGTTCCTCTGGAAAACGTCTTCGCGGGCCGGCACGTCCGGCGGAGAGGGCGCGTTGCGTGATTTATGTCCTATTGATACTAGTTTTCCAGTTCGAAACAAATTTACGGCTTCGCGTGTTCGCTGGACCTACATTGAACGAGGTGATCAAGCTAACCTTCGTGAAAAGTAGCCTACAAGGGACTACCTTGAGAGTAGGATTTGGAGTGTTTAATATCAGTACTGCCCATTCCATTAATGTCCTCGGTGGTTTGTCCACAGGGACTATTGGTTCATTAACGCCGGTGCCACCTACAGGCGGCACTGATATAGGGAGCAAGGGTGCTGAAGGAACTGGTGGAGGATCTGCGAATTCTGTACTTTCTGTGGATGAGAAAAAACTGTATATGGAAGGCTGTGGAACATACCCTCAGAAACAGGTCGAAGCTCAACGAGACGCCATTCGCTCCCATTGACAGGCGTCTCGATGTATACAGTGCTGACCCCATTGGCCAGCGGGTCAGGCTTCACCTCGACGGCGTATGTACAGGCCCGAAGCCCCGTTTCACTCTTCCCTGTGCGCAAGTCAAAATCGTACCTTTCATCGGGGGAGATAAATCAATGGTGGACGGACAATATATTCTTCTAGTCTTCGACTCACCTATGCCAAGGACAGACAGCTACAACGGTGTTCTCATATTCCTCAATATCCGCATGGGAAAGATCGGCGCCGAGATGGGGGCAACTCGACTCCATAACATAGATTTGTGTATACGTGGAATCCTTAGGCCTATTTTCATCATCGAATCTTGAATCACCCTCTAATGCTGTTGTAGCATGTTCGGGAGTCAGCCTGAAAAGAATGAGCGAGTGGTACGTTCCTTCATTGGAACGAAGTGTTAGAAAAAACCGCGAATGGCTCGATAGAGTTGTTAATGTGGCTATCCTGGTTGCATCCTTCTGTAAGTTGATCTAAAAGCAGATATAATTACATACTGAAGTTGATTCATGCTAGACAGCCCAAGGATCTCCAGGTAGTAGGGTACTGAATCAAGAAATGGAACTGATTAGATTAGATCAATGGTATCAACGTCGACCGGAATCATTCCTCATTCCTCATTCATTAGGGACGCTTTTCAATGTGCATTGGCAACTGGTTACATGATTCAAATTGCCACTCCTCTAGTTATAGAAGTACAACAAGAAGTCCGGACAGTATGGAAAAGGACATAGAAGACATGGAAGATACTCAAAAGACCGAAAATAGTGGTATATACATTATAGAATCTTAGTGAAGGCCAACCTGGGCGGCGTGGAATATATTCAAGCCGCCATGGATTCCGGGGATATGGTTTGGATGGCTATGGTTTTGATAGGATGGCGGTGTACTGCCATTGCTACCAGGAGATAGCGGCTCCGGCCACGTGAAACTAGATCACTGTTAAAAGTATGTGATCAAAAAGCACTTGCAACCTACCCAGGCATCATCATGTTTTCCCACCATGCCGGGTTTTTCAATGCCTGCATGGTTGCAAGCATTTCTTCATCTGAGACACCGTTTGGGTCTAGTGATGAGAACATTACGTCGGTGCCAAAATGAATTGCGCCAGTCGACGCTGAGAAGGTGACTTCTGGCTGATAGATGGGCGTGGTATCTATGGCTTGGTTGAACGAGCCCGCATTGAAACTTTGGTCGTGTGTATGGCCTGCCTGATCCGTCACAAGAGAAAAGTTGGAGGAAGTAGATCCGCCGACCGAGGAGTGAGGGACATCTTGAGCAGACGAGCTGTTGCCTGGTGGAGGATGAGGGTGAAGACGCCCAACCGTTGCGCCATCCCTGCGATGGCGCGATAGGAGGCCAGCAAGAAAACGTGCATACAACTTCGGAGTATGGCGGTCATCGATGGCGATTTCCGGAGAGCTGAGAGTCTGAATGAGACGTCCAATTAGATCGAAGATTTCTGTTTCTTGTTCTTTTGATAAGAGGCTCGAGAATTCAGGCCGAAGGAGCTGAGAAAATAAAGCTCTGTAAGTGCTCAACCACGGGGATAAAGGGAGGGCCTACTTTGAGAAGAAATGCCGATGCAAAGGACGCAAATATGAAATGCCCTATAGTGAACATGGTGAGTTTTTGTCTGTATGTGTTGGTTCACATCAACACACCATCCGGGGCATAGCGCATATAACCCGTGGGCGCCAGTCCTTCAATCATGATTCGGATGACAGATTTTGCGGCGTCCAAACACTGGACACGTGTTGTAGGTCAGGAATAGGCGCTAGATAAGGCTCGGTCTAGACATACCTTAGTGAAATATACGTGATCGCCGGGTTCGATCCCGCGCTGGTATGCTTGCTGGAACCCGAACGAGAACATCACGAGTCGGGAGTAGGCCACGAGGCTGGGAGGAGCAATGTTAATACCGGTTTACGAAGTATTCTAAGTCTGCTTACAATGGCAAGAGGCTGCATCGGAAGGCACAGCCGGGATCTGTCGAAGTAAAAATCACGTTAAATTAAGTGTTGCGGCTGTAAGACGCCCGTATTACCATTCGCATCCGAATGTTCGGCGAAACGCTTCAGCCATTCATCATGATATCTGGTCAACTGAGCATCGTGGCTCATGGTCACAGAGCGGAAGTCGACTTGCTGGGCGGTAATGAGTATCATCATTGGGTGTGAGCGGATGCTATTACCTTGTTTAGGCCAGTCGGCGCTGAAGGATCGCTGAAGATCTCGTCGTGAGACTTAGCGCCAATTCGAAGAAGCGCCGAGTAGGCACACAAGTGGACGTCATACTGAACCAATTATGTCAGCCAATGAGCTGAGTTAGATATGCAGCTGAACAGCCCACCGGAGAGTTGTGTTTGGACTTCTTGTACCACTCTTTTGCACTGCGCATGATGCTGTGAAAAAGAATGTTTAGCTCTGATGATGCGCAGTGTGTGGAATGCTCACTAGTCTTCTTTGATAGTTGATGGTTTGCCAAATTGTGTTGCCGTCGAGAGATCGAGATTACAACAAATCATCCATACTCTAATGCGATTTAATACCTCTCTTTCTTGTTTCTCGCTTTGAGGTTTAGTTGTCGCAGCTTGATGAAGATTGAGATCTGTGGCAATCCTGGATCACGTTCAAATGAGGTGTATGGTTGGCTAAGGGATGGCCCGGAGATACCTGATAGCTAAACCTGTGTACAACCAGCTTCTATCCTCCTCCCACCTGCGTGCGGGAACGGCATATACGCTCATCAAGATGTATGCCTGACAGAGTTCAACAGACTTCCAGCCGTCGATCAAAGCATTAGCCGCAGAATGTTTCGCAAAGTGCATTGCAATCGGATAGATTTCCGATTTATCAGTATAGTACCTAGACGAAATGGCACAAACTGTATGTCTGATTAAAGCGATGCTGATGAGTATGACAGCTGTGTTACTTACTGACGGTGTACAAGAACGGGCATCTCGCAAAAGTAGACGCTGGCGTGTGAAGAACAGGATCCAGTAGGGAAATGAAGGGCTTCAATTTGGCGTTATGTAAGGATTGGAAGCTATTATTTGAGGGTTGTTACTCACATTGACGCGTTCATAGAATCTTTGCAATACCACCTGTTGAGTAAAGACAAGGACATGGAAGCAAAAATGATACATACATCTCAAAAAGCTTATCGACATCTTCGGGTGTTACCAGCCCATGTACCAGGATCTCTGGTGGGCTGTGTTGTTCGATCAACGTTGCGCGAATGCCTAGGTCAGTCGCTGGCCCTAGAAATCAGAGAAAATATAAGTATCCGCTAGCACAGGCTGATGTATGTCAAAACCTGGCATGAAATATGTTTTGTTTGCAACACCCTGACAAACGGAACGATTAAAATCTTTCCGTGATGGCAAGTGACATGTAGAAACATACAACATCGTCGTCATCTAAGTTTTCTTCTGCGGCTAGATCTTTGTTATCTTTGTTACCCTTCGACTGGGTATTACTCAAACTGAGATTGGCGATCAAACCTAGCGGCGCGTCGGAATCTGGAAGCGATGACAGCTTGTCAACTGGAGCGACACCCTCTTCCTCTCTGACAGTATTGTTATCGTCGTCATCGTCCGGAGGCGATGCAAGACCAGTTCGCTGAGTATTTCCCTCTTCAACGTCAGAATCACCGTCCCCACCAGTGATGGTCCCACGTAGGTCTTTGAATGCACTGGGACCGGCTTTCCCACCAGCAGTACGAACACTAGCTTGGAGGCGATCGAGCCAATCAAGAACATTCTTATTGTTCTGATCGGAAGGCGATGTAGCCATTCGGTAGGAGGCAATTGACATGGGTGTTGCGATATACGGATTATGCAGCTGTAATAGGAGTAGACAATTGAGGATCATTCGGACAGTGTGTAAGGCGCATTGCTCACTTGTTTGAGAAGAGATTCTATGATAGCGTCTTTCTGCCTAATCTGAGCAAGAAGATATTCACGCCGGCTAATGCGGGGATATATCGGCGGTAAGTCTGAGCTCAATGAAGATGGAGAAGAAAAAGATGACGAGGTGTAAGATGATACGGAGGGTAAAGACTCCAGTGAAGGATTGGGAGAAGACATCATGATTGCAGAGGCAGATGCAGAGAAAAGGAATGAACGGGTTCACAACGTTTGAAGGCCAGATCCCGTTCCTTAAGAACGATACCGCACCTCCCCCTGTTCAAATTTGTATACTGCGCCCCGTCGACCGTACAGGACGGTTATCTATCCGATATGGGATGGCCGGGATGTATGTCCGCTTTCGCAAACAGACGAAGGATTGATCCGGCAGAAGACATTTCCATCGAACGGTGCCAGATGCCAAAAAAAAAAAAAACAGGGAAACGAGGGCTGCGGGAGTATGACTTACTTTGGCGCGATTCTCGGCTTCCTACCTTCGACGATGCAAGCATGTCCACCCGTCCTACATCTCTTGCACGTGTTGTCGCCTTTAGGAAAGTCACATTTCATCTGTCAGAACAAAGTAAACGGAATGGCCATTGATGAAATCGGAGGTTAGAGTGTAATTGAATGCATTGGCATAAGAGAAAAAGATTGATTGTCATGTGTCGTGTTGAGCAAGGATACGGACCGAGTTGATGCGTGCCGGGGAATACGAAAATCGATGGACCAAAGACGGATGTTAACAAGAAACAGAAAGGTAAAGTCAGCGATGATGATTGAAAGGCCCGGAAACAAAAAAGGCGGTAAGAAACGCGATAAACGGCACAACATACTCGCCGTCAGACGAGGCAAGGATCGAAATACAGAAAAAGTTGCGTACCTTGAGCTTCTTGCAATGTGTACATGCACCAGGCCTGTTGAATAGTAGGTCATGTGAAGCAGCCGACATTCGGGTACAGAACACAATTTAGGGACCATTTCGAGACCGATGGCGAGTTGAAGGGAGAGCCGGGGGCCAGGCAAATGTGAGAAACAGTGGCGTTGCGGGGCATCCATCAAAATAGGATGCCAGGATGCGCCGGAAGTGTGAAAACACCGGGGGCCAAAGTTGGAGATGCGGCGGTGCATGGCGGTGGCAGTTGGTAAAGATATAACCAAGTGGGTCGGACCATCAGAAAAGATAAAATAGATGGAGGGAAGCGAACAGGATATTGTAGATGATAAGGGGTTAGGCAACAGTTTATGAGAATGCACCAGTCCCCACCAAAAGCGGGACGAGATAACATAACATAAAATAAAATAAAATAAACATGGCGTGGGAGTAAACAAAGCAAAACAATGTAATGCAATGTTTTTGCCGGTGGCGATGATAAACACCCCAGAACCAAAGAAAGGGGATGTCGAGAGAGGCACAGGATTGTCGAGAAGAGAAAAGTTTCGGTTCCGTTTAGACCGTCGGAAGATGGGAATAGAATAGCGAGTTTAGTTGTATTGCGCAGTTCGTTGGAGAGAAAAGCGTGCGGAATAGATCCAGTGAACAATTTTCGGAAGCATGATTTGAGGACATCCAGAATGCAAGAAAAAAAAAAAAGAGGAAAAACGTGTAGTGCGCAGTACGCAGTAGGAGGCGGCGGCGGGCAGGCAATTAACGAGAGAGGGGGGACAAAATGCACCGAAATTTTTTGATTGGCGGAAAATTGTAGGGTCCGAGCAGATCGATGATGTTACCAAGTTGATAATTGCCGAGTGAACATGTTATATAGAAGGGTAGGGAGAGTTGTCAGTAAAATGTTCCCAAACTTAGGGGGGGGGGGAAATAAGGTGGTAGGGACTTAGAGACTCACAGTCGTCCAGTTTTCTGGCCAGGACTACTAACGACACCAAATCCACCCAGCCCCACGTTTATCCCGCCCGTGAACGGTATACTACTACTGGGACTGTCGTCCGCATCGCTTCCACTGTCGCTGTCTTCATCTTGGAACCGATACAATTTGGTCTGTTGCAGAACCCCTGGGTTGGGACGTTTTCGCTTGGCGCTGGCTTTAGGGGTGTTATCTGGCGGGGACGCAGCTGCGCCCCCCGAAGGAATATTTTGTTTACGAGCTTTACCAGAGTGTTTCGCGGTTCCAGGACCTGAAGACCTCTGTGCGTTCGCAGTCGGTCCTGGTGGAACCGGATGACTAATTTTGTTGGTGTTTAATTTAAGGTTCGGATTCTTGTTCGCATAAACTTCATCCGACCAGGAATTGGACACAGAGGATAAACTTGAGGACTGAGATGATTGCGGGTTGGGCTGAGAAGTCGCGATGAGTTCGGATGCGTAAGATGCTGAACCGGGTGGTAGGCCATAATGGCGGGATTGCGACGCGGAACGTGCCTGTGGTTGTGAATGCTGATCTGCACGAGCCTGCGGTTGGGCTGATGGCCGTTGCATCTGATGCTGCACGTGTTGTTGATAGAGTGGATCGGGCGTTGTGGAGTAAGATGCAGAATGGCTCAGAGTACCATCAGGGGTGTTGGTACCTGTGGGGGGGTTTGTGTGCGGATAGTAGCTAGCATAGGAGTCGCTGGTTGGTTGTACATGGTATGAAGAGCCGCTACTCATGGGTACATTTCTACCCCCCAAGTTTGCCTGGCTTGTCGGTCGTGAGGTGGCCTCCACGTAATGCGAGTCAGGTGTATAGTGAGAATAGGCGTATTGGTCGGATGTATGCCCCACTTGGTGAGATTCCTGGGTATAGGACTGTTGCTGCTGTTGTTGCGATGGCCGGTATTCAGATAGGTGCTGTTGGTGCATCGACTGTTGGGGAGGTTGCTGTAAGGGAGGCTGAGTCCCATGCTGAGCGTTATAAGATGTGTCTATCCATTGTTGATATTGGGCTTGACTATCCCCCTGCCCTGACCCCATAGAATCTGGATCGTAGAAAGTCGATGTAGGGCCAATCATGAGCGATGGAGAGGCCGAGGAAGATGAAGTAGATGGATGAAGACTCTTACTAGAACCGCTGGATGGGGCGATGGTGGTAGGAGACGAGAACCAGGTGTTTGTTATGTTGTTGTTGGTCGTAAAGCGACCTTGAGAAGATGAGATATTGTCCTGACCTGCACACCGTGTCAGCGCACGTTAGAAGCTTCCAAACGAACTTTGCCTACCAAGAGAGAACGTAGATGAAGTTGGACGAGGGTTTCTATCCGCGGTCGGTTTGGGGTCACCGGAGCCAGCTCTTCCTTGTGACGGCAGCATGGTTATACTGGATTAGAAAATGGATGATGGATAAGTATAAACAGGCATCTCAATTCCTTTCAAACACCAACTTTCTCACCTTGTCTCGACCACAAGTCGGGGGTTCGCTGGGTCCGACGGTTTGTTGAAGGTTGTAGAATGGGAGCAGACCAAGTCCCTTGCTTGCGTTTCTGGGTACTCAGTTACCGTGGATCTATCCGGTATCTCCAGGCCTTCTTTGTAATTTGTAAAGCCTTTCGGGTCAAAGCATCGGCTTCCCTGCCTAGGGGCAGCCAACAGATGGGTTCTTTACGTACTAAGCAGCTTGCAGTCTAGAAGTCGGTTCAAAGACGATTAAAATTGCACGATTATCAGATAATAAATTGAGGCAAGAGTCGTATAGATCCAAGAGAACTGAAGACAGCGCACTTTTCTTGTAAATTCAATCCAATAAAAAAAAAAAGAAAAAAAGAGACTCCCCCACGTGTCAACGTCAGTTGCGCGGAGATCAGATTTCAAACCGGTTAGCTCTCGCATCTGAGGCCGGAGAGTAGTCAATTTATCATTAGCACAACAAATAACTTGATAAGACACCAGCATGATACATCTCAAAAATAGTCATATATTTCCCTCACTTGGTCATCATGTCTTTCAATACCACTGCCAGTGGCACGCCAAATAAAGGTACTACCTGCTTTGGTATGGCTTTGTAGGTACCACAAGCTGCAAGTGCGCAGCATCACATTAAAATTGTCGTTGTTACAGCAGGTTTCAACCGTTCTGACGTGAGTGACAGTCTCAATGGGCCCCCACCTTCCCCATAAAGCAGAAGCCTTGTTTTTTTGTTCTCATCCACTCAAGTCACCTAATCCCGGTTTCATGGGGGGGGTGAGGATGCTTACTTTTTCCCTTCCAAGTGCTTCTCGCATGTTCCTGGCACCACGGAACATCATCCTTTCTGCCTCCGAAAGTCACCCTAGCGTGTGTGCAAAGCACCAAGAATATTTTGATCTGATGTTTAATGACAACCAACCTTAAGCCACTTGCGTCCCTCCCAGGTGGAATTATATTGATAGGAGGAGCCGTATATACTCCGCGCTCCACCCTAGAAACCTCCTGAACATAGCATTGGACCACAAAACATACCGGCAATATACGAGTTCCTAGAAGTTTACACAAGGTATGCACCAAAGTCTTGCTTCTTTGCTTGACAACCTGACGCGCGAATATCGCCCGCTGCTTACAACAAGCTCGGAGGTTAATTAATCCATGTTTAGAAGGGGTAAAAAATCCAACATGTGGTACACCTATCAAACCAACCAATATGGGACCTCCCCCACGCGACAGTGGAAGCAAAAATAAAAATAACCCCTTCCCCCCAAGTTTCTGATCTCGCCAAAAAAAACACGTTGTAAAGTCAAAGTCAAAAGTTGCTGTCAGTTGACTTGGCTCGACACGTAACTTGGAGGCTGGTCACCCTCAGGGACTTAGGCCTTAGGTTTTAAACGCGTTCGTCCACTACTTCTCAAGTTCTCATGTCACAATCTGCGACCGCAACCAGGTCTACCGGTCGCTGATCAGGTTCCTTGACTCTGTTTTAGAGCCAAGGGGGGGGGGGATAAATATCAGTCAGGCACCCATAAAAGCCGTCTGGCTAGAAGATTTCTCTTCTCCCGCAAAAGGATACACTAGTGCCAGCGTTATGAGATTAAATATTTTGAGCGTGCTTCAATTTCTCGAATGGTTAGCTGCCCTGTTGTAATCAACGATCAAAGTTCTTGATAGAAGCCATGAATTTTCTTCATCGATTGCGGTAGCAAATCGACGCCATACCTATTATGAACGTCAAAGCCGAAGATCTGCAGTAGATGAGTGACGCCGGAAAGCTAGATAACGAGGCAGGTGTAAAACCTGACCTCTTACCCGTGAAGTTTAAACGCTTCAACGTTAAACGTTAAAAATTTAGGACTCTGTGAGGATATTCAGGAGGTCGTAAGTATGCAAAGCATGCTGCATGCTTGGTATGGTGCCATCAGCGCTAAGTACTTGATGAGCATCTAATTCTGGCATGGGGATTGCGAGGCACGAGCACATGACTTTGTTAACTCGGTCACATGAGGTTTGGCTCCCAACGAAGGGCCCGTGTTCAATTTCTCTTGCTCCCCTCTTCAGGTGCCTAGGCCTTTATGCATTATCTCTCCTCTCGTGCACTTGCTTCTCACTAGCATTTTGAACGGAGTTCCAGTGATGATTTCAGCTCTGTCAAGTGACTGATGTCCTTCTCGTACTTGGGGCCTTTCGGCAACCTAGTCTTTGGATGCTAAAATTCTCCCCTTCAAAATCGCCTCCAAGGCTCATACCGACCTATCACCCTATCAACTGGCATACTACACAGCATTATGGCGAGAAGTTATTCCTGGTGTCCGAAATACGTTCATCACGTCGCATTCTACGCTCTCAATATTGTTGCTCATCCGTGTAAAACGGTTCATGCCTCTTTTTGGACCATAAAAAACTCTTGTCTGTGTGGACGGGAGGGGGCCTGTGATGACTTTCCCATGATCTGATCTGCCTATCTGTGGCCCCCGGTATAGAAGCTCGTCCTGGGCTCAACAATGAGCATAAGTTACTTCGGGCTCCAGGAAGTGACTAAGGAGATACGTGATGATAGCTCTGTGGCGCGTGATCTTATCGGGTTCGGCCTTCGACCACCAGACTATGTTCAATCACTCGACTTGTCAGCTTTGCTGCGCCACTACGACGGTACAAGGACCAGTATGAGTCGGCATCATAGATATACATCCCAGGTTTGGACACAACAAAATAAATACCCCATATAAATATCAACTATCAACTCCCCAAGTCATGCCATCGAAACTCGCTCAGAAAGAAAAAAATGACCATAACATATCAGAACCTCCATGGTGCCCGCTTTGGTATACCAGCGCTCTTGATACTTGATCTAGTGACCGTAGTGGGGCTTGTGAGAACTGACATTGTTCGGTCTCGAACGGCCAGTGGCCGTCCTGAGTGGTTACACGTCCGCGTTGACAGAGATCCTCCTCGGCCAGACGGGAGGGGTAACATATAAGAAGAATCGTCAACGGACGTCAAGCTCCATGATCGTGAGTGGAAAGGGCGTTTAGTGTCCATGGGACCATCGTGGTTCGTACAGCATCTCCTCCTTGCGGGTTTCCCAACTACTGCATTCGTTGGCTGATGAGTGTTTACGTTAAGTGAGACACAGGTGCTCGTGGACGAGAGCTCGGATAGCGAGTCTAGCTCGCAGTCGGTCGTTCGATCTTCAAGATCGCTGATAGTGAAAGAGGCGTCATCGGCGCCATTCAGAGTCACCTCGTCAGCTGAGATGTATCCGGCGATCTTCTCCTCAAGAGCTTGGATTCTTCTTTGACCCTCCAACAAACTCTCAACGAGTGACTCCTCCATGTCGTTTGAGACATCTTGCTCAACCAGCCTAGCCTCCTGTGCAAGTTTCAGCTGAGCAAGCTCCCCCGTTACCCGCCTGTAATCCTTAACCCACTCCCCATTGATCTCCGCCACCTCCCTCTCATGCCTAGCACGCACGTCCTCAACCTCCGCCTTTGCCACATCAATCTCCTCAATGAGATCCTTCACCAACTCTTTCACCATACGCTCCCTTTGCACATCCTGCACCATCCGCTTCGCCGCCCGCGTAACAGCCGCCACTCGCTCCCTATGAATCCTCCCCTTCTCCTCACCCAAAACGACCACGTCCCGTTCGAGTTTCCAGATTTTGTTCCAGAGCAAAAGCTGATCGCAAAAAGTGTCAAACGCAGTGTCCTTTTGGTATTGGGTTTTGGTTTGTACGGCTGTGCGTAGGGTTTTGAGTTCTTTTTCTTGTTGCCAGATTTTGTTGGTGAGTAGGAGCCGATCACAGAAGGCTGAGAAGGCGCAGCTGGGGTCGTGCTTGGTTCGTTGGTGGGTGGTGCACTGATCCTCCTGATCGTTCTTTGCTGCTGCCGCTGTAGAGATCGAGTCAGGGCGGCGCTTGGGAACTGTGCGCCCTGAACTCGAATGTGAACGACGGCTCTTTTGGTTGTTGAGCTGTTTCTCGATCGTCTGGATATCAGCCAGTATGGTACGAGTTTTGTCGACGAATGGGGTCAGCGGTTGATATGGCGGCGGAGGAGGTGTCACGGTATGTTCCGGGGTTTGTTGTTGTACTGGCTGATGATGATGAGATCCGCGTCTGAATCGATTGACGGTAGCGTCCACTGCGAAGAGGACAATGGAAGCCGTGAGAATGATGGGAAGGGAGGGGATGGATCCTATAGAGAATGACTTGTCGTCTACGATGTCGTTGGTATGGAGAGTGGCTTGATCGTGGATCATTATTTATGATGTTAGTTAGGATGTGAGAGGGGGGATCTCGCTGAGGGGGCTTGGATGTCGCCCTTGTTTTTATTATCAGCAGACAACGAGGCTGCCTCGAGTATAAGTTGTGGATCTGTTATCAAAATCAATGGACCCCATCCGCCAATTCGTTGTTTCAGCCTTTTCCTGGTCTTGTTTCTCCTTTGACAAGGAACACGCCCTTTCAATGAGGCAAAGGCCTAAATCTATACGTGGCTCGTGAGAATAAACTAGGCAAGAGAAAGATGATAGTTTGTATGGGGAAGTATGAGAAAGGAGAAAAGAACTAAGGAGTTGTTATTTGCGGACAAATAGAATAATTATTTGGTCGCCCTAGCTCTCTCGCACGGACCACCCAAAGGGGGAAGGCCGAACTCAAGCCGGCACAGGCGAATGTATGAACATGAGACTGTAACTATGTAAGAAAAGAATGAAAAAAAAAGAAAAGGAAACCAAAAGAGAGGGGCATGTGGATGAAGGGTGGGAGAGAAAGAAATAGCTCCAGTCAAGAGACTGTGAGCCTAGTCTAGTGAATGAAAGAAAAGAGCACGAGAATCCTGGT